>JAPQWV010005158.1:0-22000 GCA_027422505.1 Craterostigma plantagineum | reverse complement strand
CCGTATAAGTTGAATTCGCCGAACCCACGTTCGTAATGGTCCTCGAATAGCTCTTACTACTACTACTACCGCTCCCGGCCTTCGACCCCTTGAGCTCCACTGAAAAAGTCGGGAAATTCAAATCCCCTTCCTTTATCTTGATCGTGCAGTTCACCTTCTTCCGCACGATCATGCCCACCTGTTTTTCGGTGTAGTTCCTCAAATCGCAAAGGTATGGCACGTAATCGCCGACGGCAATATCGTAGATCAAGCCCGGATCGTTAGCCCGAGATGGGTTCACTTGGCCCGAACCCGACCCGTAAACGTCAGCTGGCATAGGCGAATAGGGCTTTCGCACATTTTCGCTAATCCATGAACAAGATCTATCCATCTCGATCGGAAAATAATCAAGAGAAAAAGAAAGAATCACAATAAATTCATCAAACTAAATTTGGCATTTAACATCATGAAATAGAAAGCATAACCAAACTTCTTTATTACCTTCATTAGTATCTTCTATAGTGTCTTCTTTTGAAAAAATTCTTATGAAAACATTATCCACATCCAGATACCGTAATATAAACATAAGCAATAATTCAAACGTCGGACAGAACAATCAAAATATAATATATTTTTTATGAAAAAATTCGGCGAGAACTGGGACTATTTCGTTCTCGTTACTTAATGGGGATGAATTTCCCTTAAACTAACGTGGTTGTTTTTATTTTTTATTTTTAATGTCTTAACTTTTTTTATTAATTTGATTTATTATTTAATATTTATGTTTATTAATTACTTTTTAATTTTGACTTATTTTCATCCCTATTAACTTAATTTTTTTAATTATTTTCCCAACCCAAATTTTTAATTACTTTTTAATTTTCCCAACCCAAATTTGTTGTGCTATAAGTTTGTATATGCATGTTCTTGCACGAGATATATGGTATAGTTCTAAGCATTGATCGAACACTAGTAGGTTTCAGTTTTCACCTTAATTTATTTTTTTATCCACGATTTTCCCGACAAGTACGCACCATTTACCAGAACTAAACAACAAATGTAGCAACTATCGCACTCCTAACGACATATTTTCCCGATATCCACTCCAAATGGCCTTGCGTAAATCCCCCGCTGATTACCTCCTCGTTGTTCCTTCGAGTGAACGTGACATTATAACTCAGCTTCTCATTCAGACCCTTAAACTCCAACTTTTGAGGCACAACGGTCACGCTCACCCTTTCGGCTCGACGACCTTCACCGTATAAGTCGAACTCGCTGAACCCACGTTCGTCACGGTCCTCGAATATCTCTTATTACTACTACCGCTCCCGGCCTTAGACCCGTTGAGCGCCACCGAGAAAGTCGGGTAATTCAAATCCCTTCCCTTATCTTGATCGTGCAGTTCACCTTCTTCCGCACGATCATGCCCACCTGTTTTTCGGTGTAGTTCCTCAAACCGCAAAGGTATGGCACGTAATCGTCGATGGCAATGTCGTAGATCAAGCCCGGATTGTTAGCCCGAGACGGGTTCACTTGGCCCGAACCCGACCCGTAAACGTCGGCTGGCTTTTGCGTCTGGTCAGCGATCGGCTGATCCTTGTTGTCAACCACATCGGCGGTCGTCATGATTGCCGACTTTATGGCTGCCACGGACCAGTCTGGGTGAGCGCTTCTCAGCAGAGCCGCAATCCCGCTCACGTGAGGGCACGCCATTGACGTCCCAGTCTCGAAATCAAAAGTCGGTTCGAACTTGCGGTGGAATGGGTCCTTGTCGTCTAAGGGAAAGGGCCAAGCGGCTATTACGTTCACTCCCGGAGCTACAATGTCGGGCTTTACAATCCCTGGGCTTGCAGTGCATGGCCCACGAGAGGAGAAAAACGCGACGGTAGGAGCCCTACCTCCGATCACCGTGCCTTTGTACGCAATCTCGGCCGTCGGATTCTTTGTGGAGTTTATGTAAGATTTTATCTTTTCGCCAGCCATGAAGATAACCTCCGTCGCAGGAAGAGGGTGAATTTCCGCAAAGATGGTGGAGCCCATAATATCTTTGTTTGTGAGGATCAGACCCAAGGCGCTCTTATTTTTCAGTCTTTCTCCGATTTCTAAGCCAATTCCAACTCTCAGTTGTTCGCAAAGGACAATCTTATCCTTCACGTCTATCCCTTTAAACGAATACTCTTCGCAACCATCAGGCACATAGACAGAGGGTTTTGTTTCGTCGTATTGGAAGGGAAACCAACGGACTCTCCATCAAATTCCTGGCCGTCCCCCAACTTTACCGTAGCCTTTATGCTGCGATCCATAGTGCTCGCGCCAACCGTGATTATCCATGGGGCGTCGTTCGCGAGGGTCTCTCCCTCGGGCCCTGAGTTTCCCGCGGAGCAACTAACGAGCACGCCTTTTTGCACCGCAGCAAAGGATGCTAGCGCTACGGTGTCCTCGTAGAAGAACGATTTAGAGCCGCTAGGGTCGCCGGCGGACAAAGAGATCACATCCACGCCGTCTTCTATTGCGGCGTCGAATGCCGCTAATATGTCGCTTTCACGACAGCCTAAGACGGTGCAAATTTTATATATCGCCAGATGGGCTCGTGGGGCCATACCAACCGCCGTCCCGAGCCCGTTGCAAGAACGCTCGCATTCGCTACGAAAGTGCCACCCGCCGTGCTTGCCGTGTGGGTCCCGTGTCCGTCGTGGTCCAAGAGATCCTTTCCTATGCGCTCGTACGCAAAATGCTGTGCACCTATGATCTTGTTGTTGCAGTGGTAGAGAGTTTCGTTGTCGAATAGTCGAGAATCACATTTGCCTTTCCATTTCTTCGGCGGAGGTGGCATTCCCTTGTCGTCGAACGATGGGTGATTGGGCAAAATGCCAGTGTCGAGCACTGCAATGATGACTCCTTGACCGTAGTTTGAGCTCTTCCACAACGATCCTTTTTCTTCTTTCTGAGGGCGCAATCCTAGAAAATCGGGCGTGCGAGTGGTGTGAGGTTGTAAGATTCTTTCTTCGCTGGCGAAGATGAAGCCCGATTTTGCCTTCACGTACTCGAGTTCGTCATGCGTTAGATTAGCCGAGAATCCGCTTATGACGTGTTTGTAAGAATAGATGAGTTGTCGATCGCCATTGTCGTCGTGTGAGGTTGTTTTCGAGGGAGGAAGAAACGACGCGTGATAGTTTTTCATGTCTTCGTCGACTTTGTTGATCCCATCATGTGGTGGTGTTGCGACGTGAACAATATATGTTTTTGAGTCACTACTTTTGCCGTGGGCCGTACACAATACGACGAAGATGAGAAAAGAAAACAACACAAAAGGGAAGTTGAATGGTCTAAACATGATGATAATGATGATGATAAGCAAAATGATTGATGGTGGTTTAGACAAAAGGGCTTTGTGTTTGCTCGGTAAATGTGTTGCATTATGTTATGTGTGTGCGTGTGAGTGTTACATAAATCATGATGTATGGGAATATTGTGGGAATATTTCTCTTTTATTACATGTGATTTTATTGCCAACAGTTTATAATCACTAGGTCAAATGTATGAAATAAATGGGGATGGATTACGGCTATGATATTAAGGGGAAGATTGCAATGACAAATCAAGTAAAGGTGATACATGGTTATAATATCTTTTAAGACAATTCAATAAGGGTTAAAAGTTTTCCCAAAATAATAAAAATAATAAATGATTGACTAGTATGTAACATTTGACTTCAACGACTAGGTCACTCTTTTCCAATGTCAAGCATATCTAAATTTGACTTTATTGTTTGTTATATGTGGAAAAAGTTTTACTCATTTCATTTAATTGACTTCAATTTTTCCTGTGATTTCTTCTTTAAAGTTGTGAGATTACGAAGATTAGGCATGCGATTCGGTATCTCAAGATGATTCTTCTCTTTGGATAATGATGTGATATCTTTATATTTAGGTTTAGGCAATTTAATTATGGTTAGGCCCGATATATAATTTTTCCTTCCCACGTATTATCGAAACTAGATAAATAAATGGCTTTGCGATATTTCATTTAACTTTCCTGTCACATTGTATTGTAATTATAAACATGTTAATAATATACATTTTCTGCCTTCATTAATTTACATCTTTGAATATTGAAGACATCACATTTTCTATTTGCTTTGAATATTTCGTTTTTTATTATCTTCACATATTAATTCACATGAGGAGAACTCAGCAAATCCATGATTATCTTCACAGTGGCTTGAAAGTTCCATGTTATATCGAACAACTGTGAATTTAATAAATCATTGCTTAAAACGGCGAGAGAAAGGCAGAAATAGTGCAGTTTTTGCTTAAATTGCAATTATAATTAACTTTTTAACAATGTTGCGAATTTAAACAATTTTTATTTTCATTTCCACCACAACCTATCCAAAGTAACAATTCTTTACTCTCATTATTTCACTAAATAATTGATACTATATTTTAAGTCCCGATTTATTTAATTAGGTTTATCTCACTCATTATCTTAACCTCGTTAATTTTAGTTTGCTTATGATATTTGATATCTTGGTGAACCATTCGAACAGCGGTAAGAAGTCTTGATTGGCGGCAGACCTACGGGCGCGGGCAGCGCCAGTTATTTAGATTTTTTTTTATATTTTTCGAGCTATGATTTTTAATTTAATCAAGTTTAGTAACATAAATAAATTATTAGTAAAGGGGTTTATTATTATTTGTTTTATAATTTTTTATATAATTTTTTTATTATGTGCAGGCCAGGTGGGAGCCTGCATTTCGAAGGTCCGCAAAATGCCGGACTTTAGCGGGCTACGCGCAGCCCCGCCCCGCCGACCCGTTTGACAGTTCTAGAGGAAACTTTTAGAAAACGGTGATGTAATACTCAATAAAATATGGTCTTTCACAAAATATTCAAATAACCGATAAATTAGTTACATGGAACTATATGGAGAAACTAACCTAAGACAATATTTATTCGCAGCTGGTGTAGATTGTTGTACGATTGACCGTTGATGACAACAATTCAAGTGTAGGATACGCACATGTTTGTTTGTTCTTTTGATCTCCTTTTTATTTTTGTAAGTAATAATAAATAATCAAAACTTTCACTCTTGCTAAAAAGGTTGTTGTGACAAAATAAGTTTTTATTAAAAAATTATTTAAAACTGATTAAAATAAACTGGGACTAAAATTATCAATAAAATATTACAAAGTTGTTGAAAGTCGTAACATTGTTAAAAAGTTATTTATAATTGTAATTTTATTTTACATATTTCACTCTTTCTACCATTCTCTTAAAATGGCTAACGAAAGACTTTCACTTACTATTTCTGCAGCGAAAGGCTGACATGTATTTTAGTTGCAAATGAATATAATTTATGCAATGAGATATTTTGCTTATGTATTTAAATAAAAAAATTAAAGTACTAACTTAAAATATAATTAGGGCCTACTCAATATATATGAAATACGTAGAGTTGTCAAAATGGACAGGTGGAGCGTGCCGGTCCGTATCCCAATAAAGCCCACTGTTTGGCGAGGTGGGCTGGGGCGGGCTAGCCCGCCATGTGGTGGGCTTAGAAATTGAGGCCCATCCCGCCCAGCCGGCGGGCCTGGCCGGCCAAGCTTGCCCTCCTTGAAAAACTAGTATTTACTTATTTTAATTTCAATATTTTGATTTACTAATAGTTTTTAAATTAATTTCAGTATTTCTTAATAAATAATGTATAAGCATGCCACTAATTATGTATTTATTAACTAAAATAAGCATTAACTATAAAATTAATATATTTTTCCCATATAATATATATAGTTACAAATTACAATAGCTGGGCTGGGTTGTGGGCAAGTCCACCTTCCAAAGCCCGAGGGCCTGCATGGGTTGGCCCATTCAGACCCGCCCGCCCTTTTAGCGAGACTGGTGGCCCGGCTTTCAGGCCGTGGGCCTATTTGACAGGTCTAGAAATAAGAAGTTAATAGTAAGTCCATTCCGAAATATCAAATTATGGCTGAAGCCCAATAGTAGTGGATTAGAGCTTTCTTTAAGCCCAACTGAGTGAAATTATAGCTTTTTACAAAATATCACAACACACGCAGTCTAAAAACAACAAAACAAGAAAGAAATTAGAAAAAGCAAAATTAAAAACATACAATGGGCATAAGGTTGTCAATGGGGCGGGGATTCCACATCCCCGCGGAGATCCGCCTCGAATAGGACGGGGAATCCCCGCTATTCTACCCCCGAAGGGCGGGGACGGAGGGATATTTTTCCCCGCGGATCCGCCCCGTCCCCGATAATTAAAATAATATTTATTATATTCAATTAATATTATTATAAGATAGATAATATTAAAATATACTTGGGATAACATTAAAATAATTTAAAATATGATTAAAATGTAGTTTTAAATAATATAAATAATATTAAAGTATAGTTTAAATAATATTAAATTAATACAAATTGAATTTTTTTTAAAAAAAATAGTGATGGGGCGGGGATCCCCGCGGGACGGGGACGATTTCATCCCCGTTTGCCTCACGGGGATGGGGACGGGGATTAGATCACCGCCCCCGCCCTGCCCCGTTGACAACCCTAAATGGGCATGGGCTAATAGACAAACTCCGTGTATGTTTCCGTTGTTTCCCAAGAGTATAATTATGTTTTAAATTAATCATTTCAATCCATTCGACACACGGTCTCCTCATCATCCTCTATAAATACCAATATTGTAAAACTCTCTAGGAGCTAGTCGGCGCCCGAAGGGGCCTAGCGCCTAGGCGGGGCCTAGGCGGTTTCTACGCGGAAATTAATCGGTATACCGATTTTTTATAAATTTTATTTATATGCCAATATACCATAGTAAAGCTATATCAAATTTATCTATTCAAATAAATAATGTCAATCCTAATAATTTTGTTTTTGTATCTATAAAAAAATTTCGCAAAAAAATTGTTTTTAATTTTTTTTCAAAATACAAAAAAAAATTGAGACCGCCTAGTCGGCCGCCTAATCGTCCGCCTAGGCCGATTAATCGGTTCCACCGACTAATCAGCCGCCTATCCGAAAAACGCGTCGGACAGGGCGTAGGCGCCCTCTAGGCCGAGTTTTACTACAGAGATAAATACCGTTCACCTCCTCCCATTTTTATTCACAAAACTAAAAATTAATATTTAAAAAACACCTAAACATACAATGATGATGTCTAATTCCAACTATATTGCTCTCCTCCTACTCGCCATCTTCGCCTCCGCCATAGCTGCACAAGGTTCTTCTCTAGCGTAGCAACAAACCCTAATATCTTTGCTTTTATTTTACACCTATATTTATATATATATATATATTTTATGCCGGAGATGATTGCCTAGACCTCAGTTTTAATCAATGTATAATTAGCACGGATCCAACCAAATGCCTCAATCTCTACGAGGGCACAATGAAAAATTTTTGCCAGTGCAAAGTAGTGATGGTGATCTTCGTGTGTGGGAAGTTAAGGCCAAGCAAGATCTAGGGCTGTCAAAACGGGCCTGGGCCCGCGGGGCGGGCTCTGAAACTTTAGGTCCGCTTGGAGGCGGGCCGCGGGCTTTGGCGGGGCGGGTTGTGGGTAGGCCGGCCCAATTGTATTATATAATAGATTTACAAATAAATTATATTTGATTTTTATATTTTTGAATTATGATTTATACTTTAATATCATAAAAAATTAATATTAAGAAGTTGATTAAATTAGATATATGTTTCAATTTGAAATCTTCATTATTATATTTTTTTCCAATTGTTTAATTATTTTTTTCTTTTTTTCTTTTTTTTAAATTTTTTATAACTAGCGGGCTAAGCCCGCCAGGCCCGCTACCCGCCTGCAGGCGGGGGCCTTCATTTTGCAGGCCCGCCAGTAGGCGGGCTTGCCCGCCCCCGCCCCGCCTGTGGCGGGCTTTGGCGAGCTACGGGCCGTTTGGCCCCGCCGGCCCGTTTTGACAGCCCTAGCAAGATCATCCCGGCGGAAGCCCTCCAACTCGAGAATAAGAACCCTGGGCGCTGCAAATACATTGGCGAAATTCTAGCCTTAGCCACCGCAAAGTTCAGCTACATCGCCGATCGCTTCTGGACAGGATTGGAGGTTGATATTTTTGCCTGTCTAGGTTGACTATGCTTAGATATAAAGTAAAGATGTGTAACTATATGAGACTTTACTTTATCTGATTTCTATTACGGAAATATTAATTAATGAATTATCTTCGTACTTCGGGTCAAATGATTAAAAAATGGGGGAATAAAACCCTAAGACAATCTCCAATAGTACTGCAAAACGCAAGCGCAAACACAAAAATGCAGTAAAAGTGCTCCAACAGTGCTGCAAACGCAAAATGCATTTTTTGCTTTCTGTCTCCTGTTTCGAACGCAAATTTGCGTTCGAACGCAAAAATGTGTTTGATGTTGTAAATTTGCAAATAAGGGCTTTACTTGTATTACAATATAAATAAAAAAATATAAAATAAATTAAAAAATATTAAAGAATCTGAAAATTGTATACTAATTCTATGATTGTAATTTGACATAATAAATAATTATTTTAACCTTCACACTTATTGCAGTAATACTTTTTTTATATCGTATTATTTATTTTTTATATAACATAATTATATATTGTTTTGACCACAAAGATATAGTTAAATATTGTTTTGGCCAATAATGATTTGCGTAAATATTTTCTTAATCAAAATCAAAAGAATACAGTGTTTAATTTGTAGAATAATTTAATATAGGGATGATATTGAAAAGTTATAAAAGTTGGTATGAAAGACAATATTACAAGAATATTCTTTTACGTTTGCGTTTGCAGTTGACTGTTGGAGAACAATTACTGCAAAATATGGTTGTTACTACAAAATGCGTTTGCGTTTGCAATTGATCGTTAGAGATGTTCTAAGTAATCCCATCAAACAAAGCCTAGCTCTCTCCTTACTTTAGTCTGACTGACATGACCATGGCATTGATATGTCCTTCTTTTAAGAAAAGTAAAATAAGAAAAAAAATATCGCAACTAGAAGATGGGAATCGCAACTAGAAGATGGGCGTGATTATGGAATTCTTGGGGTTTACACAGGTTTATTATGGAATTCTTGGGGTTGATTTTCGAACATGAAAGCTCCAAGTACATGCACAGAAGCAGCAAAAATTCATATAATTGCCTAGAATTAATTTTTTTATTTTTGTATTGTTTTCCAAATTGGCTTGAAATTGTTTTCCACGCGACGGAGGGGGGCGTGCCTTGTGGCTTGTATAGTGTAGCTTTTAATATTCAATCAATTAAGGAAGGGGAAGATGATTAATAATTCTTTGGATGAAAAAATAATTGAAAAATTTATACCTTTAATTAGTTATATCTAATTACCCTATACCCTATGATATAGACTGATTGATATTTTTTTTTTTTTTGAACCACTGAATTATTTTTTTTTTTGGTAAACTGGAGATTTTATTACCAATATACACAAGCCCATACAATTATCCATCCCAAAATCAATCGAGGCCCACTATAGATCTTCTCATTCCTTCAAATCTCCCCCAAATCGCTCAAGATCAATCAATCCCTAATCAAACAGAAAAAAGAATAGCCTTTATCCCTTCATCATCCTCCCTTGCCCGTTTCTTGAACCGCATCAACCTCACCTGAGCCCGGAACTCCGTTCTGATAGCCGCCGCCAGAGCCGTAGGTGATCTCGCCCCACCATCATGGATTCGCAGGTTTCTCTCTCGCCATATCTGGTAAGTCATGTTCGCTATCCCCGCTATTCTTACCTTAGCAATAGGTTTCTTGCATTTCCCCATATCAACCAGAACCCTCTTCCATTGCGCAATCCCATCTGGCAGATGCACTGAAAGCCATACACTGATAATATCCCTCACTTGCTTGTTGTAGGAACATTCATAGAAGAGGTGGCCCAGACTTTCACTCTCCCGCTCACAGAGGACACACCGATTATCAGGTACTAAAACCCCCCATTGAATGAGTCTATCCTTTGTAAGTAGTTTACCATGCATTATAAGCCAAAGGATGAAGCTGTGCTTGGGTAGATTCCATCTATTCCACACGGCTTTAGCCTCAATAAAGCCATCCCTAGGCCCCTTAAGCCATTGATACCCAGATTGGATTGTATAGCAACCATCCTTGGCATTAAGCCATCTCCCCCCGCAGTATCCCCCTCTAAATTTCTCCTTTAACTGCCTCAACTGTTTCCATTGCCAGCTGATGTCATTATTAGGTCCATTATACTCCCAGATATCACCCCCTTTTAGGTAGACAGAATGAATCCACTTCACCCATAGGTTTTCCTTGTTGCTGGCCAAATCCCATAAGTATCTCCCCATACTAGCAAGATTCCAGGTTCCACAGTCCTTTATATTAAGTCCCCCCCATTTTTTAGGCAAACACACTGTCTCCCAAGCCACCAATGCCTTAATCTTACCTCCAATCCCATGCCCCCATAGAAACTCCCTACACTTTTGATCCACCCGTTTCACCACACTCCTAGGTATAACAAACAGTGATCCCCAGTAGCTGTGCAAAGAGGTCAAAATGGAATTGATAGGGGAGCATCTCCCAGCATAGGAAATGTGCCTAGTGGTCCAGCAATTCAACCTCCTTACAATTCTTTCCACTAGAGCATCACATTCAGCCATCTTCCACTTGGTAGGTGACACAGGAACCCCGAGGTATTTCATAGGAAAAGAGCCCTCAGCATACCCAGTGAGCTCAATCAACCTGCACTTTTCAGCCCCTGAGGTCCCAGCTATGTATATTCTGGACTTCTGAGGGTTAGCAGATAAGCCAGCAGCTTTTTGAAAATGTTGTAAGCTTTCCATTATCAAGGCCAATGATTGCTGTTGAGCCTTGCATACAATGAGCAAATCATCCGCAAAACACAAGCTAACAAGGTTCATCTGTTTGCATAACGGATGGAATCTGAACCCTTCCTTTTTTGAGGCAAGCTTCAGGCTCCTAGTAAGGTAGTCCATAACCATAACAAATAAAAGGGGGGACAAAGGGTCACCTTGCCTTAAGCCTCTAGCAGCTTTAATGTTACCTTCAAGGCAGCCATTGATAGCCAATCTGTAGGTTACAGTTGTCACACACTCTTTAATCCACTTGACAAACCTCACAGGGAATTTTAGCTTCACCAATAGCTCAATTAGAAACTGCCACTCCACTGAGTCATAAGCCTTTTTCAGATCTATTTTCATCATACATCTTGGGGATGCATTACTCCTCTTATAGAGTCTTAGGAGTTCCTGGCTAATCAAAATATTGTGGCCAATTGACCTACCCGGCACAAAAGCCCCTTGGTTGCAATGAGTAAGCCCAGGTAGGACAGCCCTGAGCCTTGTACATAACATCTTGGAAATACATTTATAAACAGTGTTGCAACAAGCAATAGGTCTGTAGTCCATAATTGTAGAAGGGTGATCCACTTTTGGTACAAACACAATAGTTGTGCCATTTAGCCCCTGGGTCATTTTACCCTGCTCAAAGAATTCCATCACAGCTTCAGTGAAGCTCTCCCCCACCACAGACCACCCAGCTTTAAAGAACTCACTGTTGAATCCATCAGGGCCAGGGGCTTTATCACTGTGAATGGAGTACAATGCCCTTTTGACCTCAGCCTTAGAAAAGGGGGCTATGAGATCAAATTGTTGGTCAACAGCCAGGGTCTGACCCTGAGCAATAACCTGATCACCTCATCCAGCTTAGCATTAGCAGTTCCTAGGAGTTCCTTGTAGCAGTCAACAAAATGGGAGCTGATAGCATTAGGGTCCTCAAGCACATCCCCTCCAGGTGTTGTAATAGAATTAATTCTATTTCTATAGGCTCTTTGTTTAATAAGGGCATGAAAGTATTTAGTATTGTGATCCCCCTCTTGGAGCCATTGGGCTTTGGCTCTTTGGGCCAAAAACTTCACACAAGCTTTGCTTAAAAATCTAAACTTTTCAGCAATAGTAGCTTCCCTCTCCATCATTCCACTATTAAGGGGATCCCTCTGCAGTTCCTCCTGGATGTTCAGCAGGTTCATCCTCTCCCTATCAGTAGCACTAACAATCTGGCCAAAGTAGTCCCTGTTAAGCTTCCTCAGGGGGCCCCTTATTCTGCACAACTGATGTATTAGATGCCTCCTTTAGCCCCCCTCCTCATCTCCCCCTGCCAATATTGTGATAAAGTAGGCAAGAAATGGGGGGAGTCCACCCACATATTATAGAACTTAAAAGCACTTCTAGTTCCAACCTGCGCTCCAACCTTTTTAAGGAGGATGGGAGAATGATCAGATATGCCTTCCTGCAGAAAATGGGCCTCATACTCCATATAGGACTGCATCCACTGGCTATTACCAAAAGCCCAATCAATTTTGCTGTAGATTCTAGCACCATCATGTTGCTTGTTTGACCAAGTGTAATGATTGCCCCTTCTCCGGATTTCCTCCAAGCCACAATCACTTAGACAAGACCCAAATTCCTCATAATCCCCAGCCACAACAGGGTTCCCCCCCAATCTGTCATTAGAGGATATACATTATTGAAATCCCCCCATACAACCCAAGGTATTGAAGATTGTTGGACAGCCCTTAGGTCCTCCCATAAGGCCCTCCTATGAGTAGGGTTATTATGACCATATACACAGGTCATAAGGATTTCCACCCTATTCTTCCTCACCTTAGCATGTATCAATTGCTCAGTCTGTTTAATAACACTCACCTGCCATTCCTTGGTCCAAAATATCACAATTCTGCCATTAGGGTGCTCATGTAGGTTATGCACACAGTCCCACCCATTGAAACACTTATTAGCAATCATACTCAGGTTGTCTTTCTTGATTTTAGTCTCCACAAGGCATACAAGGCTAGATTTAAGCTTGCCACACCTCAATCTAACCTCAGCCTGCTTGTTAGGGGTGTTCAAACCCCTAACATTCCATAATAAGGCATTATCCATAGGGGGGCCAGCCCCTAGGTGACTGTGTGGTATCTCCTCTATTCTCCTCTCCTTTCCCCGAAGCAGAACTGGGGGGACTCCCCTCCTGGGAACTTCCCACAATCTCTCCCTTCCTAGGGCTTGTGTGTTTCTCCTTGAGATGATTGAAATGCAGTTTCCTTCTCCTTTGTATAGTCCATCCCTCAGTCTCATTTTCAGCATTAGGCTCCTTGTTAGTTTCACCATCCTTGGTCACAAGCTCAACCCTCTGCTCCACAGGCTTTGGCTGTTTGGGTTGAGGTTTTCTATCTTTATTAAGATCCTTCCTACATACATTGGCCAAGTGACCAAATTTCCCACAGCATACACACTTAATTGGTTTCCATTCATAGTGCACAGTCTGTTCTACCAACTGGCCATGTTCATTTAGGAAACTAATTTGGTCCTTGAGCTCTTTCCTTAGATCCACTTCCACCAGAACTCGAGCATACTGGATCCTATCTCTGTTCATTGTGATTTGGTCAGCCATGATAGGTGTGCCAACCAAGCTAGCCAACTTGCTAAGCCCTTTCATACCCCAATATTTCAGCTCAAGCTGTGGGAATTGGATCCATATTGGTACCTTCTCGATGTCACCTTTCTTAAATTCTGTATTGGCTGTCCAAGGAGCAAGTATAACTGGCTTTTTATCAAATTGTAGTAGCTCATTTTGAAGTATCATATCCCTCTCCTCCTCAGTTTCAAATTTGGCCAGGAATAGTCCAGCTCTTACTTGCATGACTTTTTGCAATCCATGCTTCTTCCAAACACGGTTCAAAAAGCCATTCATGACAGAGAATGGGGGGTTAGATCCTAATACATAGCACACCACTGCAGTTTTCCAATATTGCACTTCATCAATGATGTCCTCATGATCAATTTTCCCTATCTCCTTATCTCCTACACACTCCGGTTCAATGAAATCCAGCTTTGTCCCTGCATTGCGCAGTTTCGAAATGTCAAATTTAGCCCATGCATTTCCAGGTGGTTTATCCTCTTTGGCCTCCTCACCTCGGTTCCTCAATTGGTCCAATTCCATTATCGTTTTAGTCAAAATAGCAGAGTCCATTGAATCCTTCTTTACACTAGCTATGTAATTATCAATAATCTGTGTAACTTCCTGCAGTGATGGTACAGGCGATTTCACTCCAGGTGATCTGTTCGCTGGAGCAATGTCCACCGCCTCAAATGGAGATTTCACCTCATCGAAGATCTGCTCAGTGATCTTCTTGCGCACAGTTCGCTTCTTCGTGGCCATAGCCCTCGGCGTCACCACCGCGCGAGGAAGGGACCGGCAATGGAATAGTGAAATCGAATGTCAAGTGTGAAAATCGCACCAATCAGAAAATCGCACCTAGTCAATGTGAAATGCGATAGTTTTACTTTGTCATAATTCGCACATTATACCACTGAATTCCTGATTGATATTTTAGCCGTGTAAAAATGTTACTAACTATTAATAATTCGTTGGTTGAAAAATGATAGAACAAATATACCTTTTAATAGTTACATCAAATACCCTGTGATATAGAACGATTGATATTTTAGCCGGGAATAAAACCCAAAATGTGGTCCCTAATGTTTACCGTGGACCAATTTAGTCCATCATGTTTCGCGTAGATCAATTTAGTCCCGATGTCGATTTTGAACTAAATTGGTCTTACCGTTAGATCTCTGTCAATTTAGATGGAAAACTGACACGTTTCGATAGACTTAGAAATCATAAACTAACAACAAAAAATTTTGGGTGTCGTTTAATTTTTGAAGGAACAATGTAATTTACAATGATAATAAATAATATATAGATATCTCTTTGCGTGTCTAATACACATGCGCACCATGCCTAAAATTTCTATACGCAGGAACAAATAATAATCCTATATATGACACTTCAATCTAAAAATTTGTTTCGTGAAGCACAAATAGTGGAATGGGTTGAATGGCAATCCCGAATTTGAGCTCATTACAATAAATATTAATCAGGTTTTATGTGATAATTATTTATTCAAAGGCTTATGTAGCGTTTTGATCAAGTGGTTAGTTAACAACTGTTCATTTTCTTTTACTTCTTTTTATTTTTTGAATAATCAGGACATGAAAAATATATAAATATTTCTAACAAACAACGTGACGTTTCAAGCATGCATTTTTTTCCTATTGAATAATTGGTTACCTATAAAAATTTGAACAATTGTTATGATGTCGCATGCATGAATGTTTTTTTTTTTTAACATGGTTCATATGTTAAAGAGTGTTTTTAGCGACATTATGCAGACAGTTTCAATTATTAATATTATGATTTTTACACACTCAAAGATACACATGCATGAAAAATCTGCTACTACGTACTGTCACCAGACGACACGAGACAGGCACGTAATTTCTAATAACTAATTATATTTCAGTTGGTGAACTAATATACAAATATGAATTTTACAAGACAAACATACCTTTATGATCTAATCATCTCACACAAGCTTAATCATACGGCTCATAAAAAAACAATTAATTTACTCGTGTTAGTCATATAGCTCGTATTATCTTAAAGACTAGTTTGGCAGATATTATGTAAGTACATGATTGCGAAATGAAGCCGATATGGAGAGACAAGGTCAATTATCTAATTTATCACGCCATTCATTACATACCAAAAGTGAAACGAGTTTGACATTTTCACGTATCAGTAATGCACCTTCCTATTGAAGACCATAAAATCATCCTCTGAATAATCGATGATCACGAACAATTATAGATGAGATTCGCAACAAGCGATACGAATGGGATGCCAATGTAACAACATCATATATATATTTTATAATTTATGTATTTTACTTTATGATGCGTATATTAGAATTAGCTCACTCTTTCTTTTCCTCATTTTTTTGTGAATGCGTGCTCAGCATAGTTTGCAGATTAAAATAAGGAGTCAAATTTGAAATTTGCATTCTATAAAGCACGATTATTGTATTATAATTTTTCAATCAAATCTTCTTCTTGATTATGAAACTAAATATTATAAGAGAATAAACACAGTCCACATGTCAGGTGTAAAAGATCAATTATTAAGCATACACACACATAAGTAGCAGCATGTCACATGTGTCACATATAATTTCCCACAATCAATGTTTTAATTTTATATATGTTTTCCGGATTGGCTAATTAAAATTTGAGATTGTATTCCACGCGATGGAGACGTGCGTGCCTTTATATGGTATAGCTTTTATTACTTCAATCAACTAAAGAAAAGGAAAACGATTAATTTTTCGTTGGTTGAAAAATGATTAAACACTATACCTATTAATAGTTATATCTAATGCCCTATGATATAGATTGACACATTTAATTTTAGCCGCTTAAAAATAGAAGTAACAATTGGTTTGACGGTGTGGGATTATGCTTTAGGGTTTTGATCGATTTATTCGTAATTTCTCGAAAATATCATTCCATTATACTAATATTCACCGTTCTATAGTTGAACTTAGTAAATATAGCAATTACTTCACTAACGTTATGTACAATTTCATTATTAATGCAATTGCGATGAATCTTAACCCTATAATCGGGGGTTTATTTGAGGAAGACTTGGAGAATGAGATTTCAAGGATCGAAAAATAACTGCTGAGAAAATTGAATCATTATGTTAATGGCTCGCAGACTTTATTAGGTTAATCTAAGTAAAAACTGAAACTATTGAACAATGTATCGTGTGTATTAAACAAGACGACTTATAAAACATGGGTTAGTAAATAATAGCCCATGCTTCTTGTTTACTGATGTAATTTACATATTCTTGTGATACTTAACTTTTATTGAGCTTGAATCAAGCTGCGCTTTGAAAATGTAAGTTGTTCACTTTGTTCAAACTTTTACTATTTTAATATCGTTTTGCAACATGATTGCAGATCAGTAAACAGTAAATTCAAACCCTAATTGAAGATAAAATTAGTTCTAAGAAGGCTTGTGTTGTGTGAGTAATCTTGATGATGCTTATTTTTACTTTACAGAGAATATGACATCCACAATAATTTTGAGCGGTCAATTCAAATGCAGGATTCAGAAAGACGAGAAATTTTCTGAAGAGAAGCACGTAAGAGGATTAATTAGCCTCACGCGAACTGCAAATACAAATAATGTTAGTGGAATCATTACCGTCCAAAGAATCGTTTTCTTTTTTTGTATTATTTGATTCTCTATTTTTTAATATATATTTTTTCACTTTTATTTTGTAGATTTTTATGTCCAATTTTTTAAATTGTTTAAAAAAACTTGATTTTTAATGGTTGGATATTTTTATATATTCAATTATTATTTCATAATTTTACTTAATTATGTAGTAAATTAATATTATCATTTGTTACAGTTTTTTATATTTACAAAAAAATGCTCATTATATAACTAACATTATTATCTCTTAATTAAAGAGCAAAGAATCAGAATAAATATGCCACACATAAATAGTTGGTTCGTAATAAAATAAATTAATAATTAATTCAAACGTTTTGTTATATTATTTAATGTAAGTTTCCACAATATTGTCTAATTAGTACTCCCTCCGATTTTATTTACATGTCGTTGAAGGTTTTTTCACTTATATTAAGAAATAGAATAAAATGTCTGATATACCCCTAATTAATTGCTTAAGCCTATTTAACATATTCCATTGAAAATCATAAAAGAGGGTAAAACTGGAAATATGATAATAATTTGTATTGATATCTGTAAAACGACATCTAATTAGAAATAAAATTAGAGAGCTAAAACGACATGTAAATAAAATCGGAGGGAGTAGATTATATAATCTGATAAGAAATTAATATTATCATATGATAACTTTCATACAACGTAACTACTTCATTTGTTAATATTTTCGTTGATTCCCAAGGATATAATTATGTTTTTTTAAAATCATCATTTCGATTCATATAACACGCACACGCGGTCTCCTTCTCAACCTCTATAAATACCGTTCGCTTCTTCCAATTTTTACACACAAAAACTAAAAATAATATGATATTAAAAAACAACGAAAAAATACAGTGATGATGATGTCCTCCAAGTATATTGCTGTCACCATCTTCGCCCTCGCCGCCATAGCTGCTGCGCAAGGTTCTTTCTCTAGCCTATAACAAACACTAACAACTTAGCTTTTTTCTATTTTTATATATGTAACTTTTTTTTTGTTGCAGGTGATGATTGTCCAGACTTGAGTTTTAATCAGCGAATAATAAGCAGCGATCCAAGAAAAGGCCTCAATCTGTACGAAGTGACGCTGGAAAATCTTTGCCAGTGTAAAGTTGTAACGATTATCTTCGTTTGTGGTGACTTCAGGCCATTCAAGATCTTCCCGGCGGGAGCCCTCCAGCCCGAGAAGAAGAACCCCCGGCGGTGCAAATATTCCGGCGAAATTCCAGCGTTAGCCACCGCTAGTTTCAGCTATGTGGCGGATAGATTCTGGCCAGGACTAGACGTTGATCTAGTTGCTTGTGTAGGTTGATCACTACCCGCCGCTACTGTGCCTAGGCGGTGCATGATATCTATAAATAAAATAAAGATATGTGTGTTTGTGCTTAGTGTAAGGGACGTTGTTATATTTGTTAAAAAATATATATGTATTAATGAATGAATTATCCTCGTGTTTCGCATCAAATGATGAATAATAGGAACAAAACCCTATATAATCCCAGCAGGCAGTAGCAAAAGAAACCATTCTGTCTTTCCTCCTTTCAAGGAAAGTAAATTAAGACATAGAAAAAGCAACTAAGAGAAAGAACCAAGGTTTAGACGCGCATGCACACATTACGTAAGGTTAATATATCATGGAATTATGGGGTTGATTTTCGAACATAAAAGCTTCACTTCAAGTACGAGATGAAGAAGTCCATGTTAGTGTAGATTAATATAATACGTACAGTCACACAAGCAGCAAAAAACCATAAAACTGACTATACAATTGATGTTTTATTTTTATGTATGATTTTCCAAACTGGATATTGAAATTTTATTCCACGCGACGTGCCTTGTATAGTGTAGCTGTTAGGAATTATTTATTGTGTTCAATTAGTTATTTAATCTTGCTTTGTAATTCATCTGCCCTAGGACCTAATTGTAAATATACCTAACTTGTGGGTATATTAGTTATATTGGGCTCAATAGCCCATTAGGGTTTATGTATAAATACCCTAAACACTATAGTGTTTAGGGTTGGTGATTCATTAATAGAGTTGACGTATTATTGCTGAAGAACTCGCGCGTTCTCTGTTCCAACTCTACAATCCGTCCAGAGGTATTACTGTTCAATCGCTTCCGTAATCAACATCTAAGGTAATACTAATTCTATGAATCAGATCAAGGTTGGATAAATCGGCCTAACAGTAGCTTTTATTTCTTCAATCAATTAAGGAAGAGGAAAACGATTATTAACTCGTTCGTTGAAAATTGACCAAAAAATTATAACACCTTTTAATAGTTATATCTATTTATTACCCTATGATACCATTGATTGATTTTTTAGCCGCTTAAAATGTAGTATTAATTGTTGAGGGATTTGATCAAATCTTATTTTCTCATTTATGGATAGCCTAGACGACTTCATCAATCAAAAATCAAAATGACAAAAAATTTATAATACCTTTTTATGGTTATATCTAATTATAAATTAGGGTAATCCTATTGGAAGGAAAAAAGGAGTTTAATGTTAATAATTTAAGTAATATGTAACGTAATATTAAATAAATATATGCCGATTAAAAAAGACAATTTTTTCCATCTGGCGGGCATGGTAAATGAAGGCCCGCCCCGCCCTACTGGCGGGTAGCGGGCCTGGTGGGCCCGGCCCGTCCTAAAACAATAAAAATGAAAAAATTATATAAAAGAAAAAGAAAAAACATCAAAATAAACGAATGAAGTTGAGTTCCTCCTAATCAAATTTAAAATTTTTAATACAAATTTATTGTGTTACTAAATTTGATTAAATTAAAAATTGGATCTAAAAACATATATAATTCATTTAGATATTTGTTTTTTTTAAAAAAAATATTTTATGATATTTGGCGGGCCTGCCCGCGGCCCGCACGGGCTTACCCGCATAAGCGCGCCCTCCGGCGGGCCTGAAAAATGGCAGTCCGCCCCGCCCAACTAGCGGGTTGGTGGCCCGGCCCGTCCTAAAAATAAAAATGAAAAAATTATATAAAAAATAAAAAACATTAAAATAAACTAATGAAGTGAATGACTCCTAATCAATTCAAATTCTTTAATAAAAATCTATTTATGTTATTAAATTTGATTAATTTAAAAATCGGATCTAAAAAATTATAAAAAAAACCTATATAATTCATTTTATATATGATTTTTTTTTAAAAAAATATTTTTTGATATTTGGCGGGCCTGTCCGCGGCCCGCGCGGGCTTACCCCCTGGGGGCCTGAGAAATGACAGCCCGCCCCGTCACTTTGCTCGCCCGTGGCCCGCGGGCCCATTTGACAGTACCAGAGTGAGGCGGGCCGGCCCGCGGGCCACGAGCATTTTTGCTAGTTCTAAATGTGTCATTGGTTAAAATGACTTAAGTAATAATTTTTGAATAGTCCATGTAATTAATATTATTGATTTAATGGAAAATAAGTTATAAAATATTTTTTGTTGAATCATGTGATTATTTAAAATTATTATTACAAAAATTTTTGAGGTGTAAAGAGTGGTATAGAAGGGTGTAGGGGGTGTATATAGTAGCACTCCATAAATTATTCCCTATGATATAGATTGATTGATTTTTTAGCCAGTTAAAAAAATGTAATAATAATTCTTGAGGGACTTGATCAAATCTTATTTTCTCATATATATGGATAGCGAGGCGATTTCATGAATCAAGATAAGCCGCCCACGACACACTCGCTTCTGTTACCCTACAATCTATAAATATAATATTTACAATTACAAGGAACAATTACAATTTAGGCAATATTATTACAGGTTCATTTTCGTTTATAAAATGTTATCCAAATTACATATTAATATTTGGACACTCTTTTGAAAAGGAACCACAGCACCATTTTAAAATGTTTCTTTCTTTATCTTTTTAAATAAAAAAAAAGAGCAACGACAATGTCAGGACAGTACATGTTCATTATTTGGGATGAAGTGATTACATGTTCTCAATCGTTTTTCTATATCGAACTAGATAGGAAACGAAAAATTCGATATTTTCATCCTATATTTGATTTATTTATTTCATATATGGTCCAGATTGACCAACAGCGAATTTGACCAATTGGTAGACCCAAAGTTAACCACAGATACAAATAAATATGCACACTAGATTACAGAATCTGGATTGCTATTCACCGCCCCCTTTTTCCTAGTCACCGCCCCCTAAAGGGCTGAAAAAAGACAAAATTGCCCTTTTGAATTAAATTTTTTATTTAAAGTCCTTTTCCAGACAACAATTTTCATATAGCAATTTAAACATTCAAATCAGACTCAAACAAAACAAAAAAAAGTTCAAATCGCAATCAAACATTCAAATCAGACTCAAACAAAACAAAACAAATTAACGTAAAATTCGTTCGTACGAATGTGAATTATCGAACTTGATTCGATCACGCGCGAAAAAAGTCCCGACCGAAAAACAATCTCGTCTTTTCGGGTCGGACCGAAAAATAATTTCGGCCACATCAAGGTAGGACCGAAACAGTATTTCGGTCGTACCTTGAAGAGGCCGAAAAAACATTTCGGCCGTGATGGTCCCGACCGAAATTGTGTTTCGGTCGTGACTGTTCCGACCGAAATTATGTTTCGGTCGGAACTGTTATGACCGAAAATTCATTTCGGTCGGATCCGCCCGGGCCGAAAAAAATTTTCGGCCGGCACCTATAGTGGCCGAAATTTCTCTTCGGCCATGTATATATATATATATATATATATATTTTATTCGATTATTTAATTAGATTATTTAATTAGATTATTTAATTGGATTATTTACTTAAATTATTTAATTGGATTATTTAATTAGATTATTTAATTGGATTATTTTGTATTATTTAATTCGA
>JAPQWV010005157.1:0-22000 GCA_027422505.1 Craterostigma plantagineum | reverse complement strand
CATTTGAGACGGAGTGAGTACAATGTAGTTGTCAATTTTCCTAGGCAAAAAGACGAGCAAGAAAAGAAACTTGACAAAAATCGTTATAAATCATTAGAACGAAGACGACTTACATTATCGCATCAAGTATTTAACAAACAACGTTATAATAGTCGAGGTCGGTGAGAAATGGTTCTTTTACATGCGGTGAAAGGGTATGTATGATTTGAAGATGTCTTGCGTGTAATAGTTTGATACATTTGAATTCTAAATACTACGACTGTCTATCTATAACATGGAAAATGTTTTTTCTTAATATATGCACAC
The DNA here is from genome assembly GCA_027422505.1 of Craterostigma plantagineum. NCBI lineage: Eukaryota > Viridiplantae > Streptophyta > Magnoliopsida > Lamiales > Linderniaceae > Craterostigma > Craterostigma plantagineum. Next base: position 21,694 of record JAPQWV010005157.1, on the reverse strand, counting down.
TTTGTCGAAATGGTTTGCACGATTCTGTTCAACACAATCTGCAGAAAGAAAAGAAAAAAAAAAGAAAATGAGACAATACGAGCTACGACGCTAGTACAAATTTCCAGACAACATTTTTTACTCATCAGTTAATGTTCTCAAAACATGAGACGATACTGATGATCGACCATCTTGAGAGTCAAGAACCTACCTTTTTTTCTTTAGCTGACTCTCGATGAACGCTCAAGTCGTGTATACCATGAAGGGCACTGCAAAAACATAACAGAATAAAGTACTTACCAGCAAAATTCTGTAATTAAGATACTTCAGATCAGAGGAAGAACGTACCGACTAGGAAAATCGTTAGCATCAGAATGAGAAAGAGGCGTATGGAATTGACGGGCAATGCTGCTGAGATCTGCTGTAGCCTCTGACTTCTATGTCCGCGCATCCTCAGCTGGTGACATGTCGAGGCAAAGTGTCTTAACAAGATTTGAACTTGACGTAAAAAAGAATAAGGGGAAAAAAATAAAGCAAGGGAAAAAAATAAAGCAAAGAGACAAATCCATGTTTAAGTCGTTACCATATTCATCCAATTGGTGATATTGAACTGGGCACGGGCAAGCAATGCTCTTGAGCCATGATGATGACGACCACTTGATGCCCACATGAAGGGCTTTGATTCTTTCCCTTTTGCGTGGATTCAGCGATGGTAATGTTTTCCTTATCATCCTTATCTATGATGATCTCAAGGGTACTGTCATTATGACCATTGAATCGACCTGCTTCACATACAACACCAGCTTCTAATTCGTTTGCAAAACAGCTCAGACGCGGCTCATCTCTTGTGAAGACATTCAAACTCTTAATTTTGGAGCTATCTTTTGAACCAGAGCTGCTGTAGTCACTTGTGTTGTTATCCTTCGTGCTTAGTATCGAGCTCAGGTCTGTGTCTTCATCCTTGGCAGCTTGGGAAGGACTCCCAGAAAGAAAATGCGCCAAGTCATCGCATTCTTCCTTGTCCAAATGAATCCATCGGAAGGGTTTCTTGCCTTCGGCATCTAAGGAATCCTTCAGCGACGTTTCGGCTCGTGAAATTTGGTCCTCTATGGCGAAGACAAACTGCTGATGTCTGCTCCTTCCAACTTCGTCGCCTGTATTTCTGCAACTCAGAGTAACTGCCTTCTCAAACTCTTCGAGCTAGATATAACAACAAAACCGAAGACCAGAAAAGAAAAAAATTGAATCAGACAAAAATATGACGAAAAGCTAACCACCATGTCCATTATTACAGCACTGCCATAATAAATGAGAAGCACATATCTTACCTGCCATTTTGCAGTGCCCAAAGCCATTTGCAGCTCTCTACTTAGTTCATCTAAAATATTGAGATTTCAACCCTTCTTTTCTTGCTTTGAGCCATGACCTGTATGCTGACTCCATTCTGCAAGAGCAAAGATACAAAACAATATAAGGTTTTCCCCAATACAATTTCTGGTCAATCCTCAGCAATGAGCTAAAAGACATATAATCACCATGGCAATCATAGAAAGAACATCGAGAACCAAACACTATCCAATTACATATGATGCGGATGCAATCTATCATGTTTCATATGTGAAGGAGATCCCTTAACCCCATATCTTGCTACTTCACCTAATAAAAGCAATTCTACAATAGAACTAGAAATCTCAATTCACCAGATTATCCTCAAAATCAAAACAGCTAACGCAGAGCAATCACAGAAAGGTATAATAACCCCGCATCAAATAGAAACTACAGAATACGAAACAAACAAAATTCAGTAAACCTTTTTCTCGTAAATTACCACAAATTTCTCTTGAAGAAAATCGTCCTAAGCCACCCACCCGAAATTACGAATTGCGAAAAACAGGAAACCCCAAACAAAAGCATCAAAATACCAAACCCTACCGACCCAGATCAAATTGAAGAAACATAAATCTAATCCCTCGCAAAACAAACCACAAACACCTTCAGAGAGAGAGAGACTCACATATCGGCAGATTGTTGAACCTCCTCGGCAGCAGAAAAGAAGGCATCTTTTTGCCACAAATCAAAGCTGTTTGCGACCAACATCCTTTTTTTTTTCTCCTTTGCTCACCGCGAAAAAAAGCCACAAACACACAAAGATACGACAGCTCTAAGAAAGAATAAATTCCTAGAGATACGCAACCGTTTTTAGCTATCCCCTCTTCTCTTCTTTGCCGCGACAAAGCAAAGAAGGAAGAGAGAATTAGGAAAAAGCAACCAACAAAGAGAGAGAGGTAAATGAAGGGAAAGAGACGTAAGAATAATCAATATAATAAATTATAATAACAATATTACTAATTAGAAACTATAAACAAGACTTTTCATTTCAGACGTATAATTAGGATCAGGACCTATAAAAAAAAAAGAAGAATCCATCTTCTTCAGTACCACTTCATTGCCCTGACATATCAATATTTGAAATTTTGTAAAACGATCATCCGGTACCAGTTTACGATCATTTGATACCAGTTCATTCTGAAGTACCACTTCATTGCTCTGACATACCAGTATGTTGAAAGTTTGTACACAAAATGATTATTCTATACGAGTTCGTATATCTTTTATACCACTTTTTTACACCAAATAAAATAGGTCATTTAACCTAAAAAATTTCAGACAGAATCGGAAATCTATTTTAAACATCCAGGGCCTGATTTCGAATTGATCCTAAAAACAAAGGAGAAAGAATAATACTTGATTATGTTAATTGAATAGTGTTGAATTTAGTGTTTCTAATCATGTCGGTCGTAAGAACACAAGAAAATGAAGGGTTGGTTTCTGATTGGCCAGCTAACGCCTAATCTCAACCACAGCAATTATGCGATTTTATTTTCCAGCCTAAACTTTGTCGTAAAATAGAAATTAAATTTATATTTAAGTTAAATTGTAACATAAAAGTTGGTGGTGGGTACTCAAGTGGAGTTGGCACTTGGATTGTGGGTTAGCATAATAGTCGAAAGGTATTATAATTATTTCATTCAATATTCGGATAACCATTAAATCGCTTGATAACGCCATCAATACTTCGACGACCTACTAATAACACACTTATTAAACAATAGCCCACTAGTAAGGCGTTTTTATGGATTGCTCCTCGGTTTTATACTTTTTATTGAAACAATTAAACTGTCGCTTGTTGTAAAGAAGAGCCAAAGGCGAACTACATTTGCAAGTGAAGGCTACTTTGACTAGTCCCGTTGACCTATTCTTTATGCGAAAGATTTTTTTCACCTAGCGCCCCATAAAATTTAACAAAAAAAAAAAAATAAAATAGAGAGAAGAGCTAGTTGCATGTGGCAAAGTCTTGTTACACTTGACCAAACATTAATTAATGCACGAACGGTAATGAAATGATTAATCTTCCCAAACGACATATTACCAAGGTTCCAAATTCCCCCGAACCAAGTCAACCCTTACCTAAATAGGCAGCCAAAATCCTGAGCTTAAGGAAAAATCAAAACTTTCTTTACCCCATAAACTCCCCATCAACCAAATGTCACCTCAGTTAGCCCTGATAAGCCAGTCCAATCCTATATTAGGCTACAATCTGACTAGAGTAGAAACCGGCAGACCTTAATAATCCCCAATATTTAGCAAATAATCCCTCGATTTCCTCTCTTAATCAGATTTCCCAAGAACAAGTCACCCTTCCTAAAATAGACAACCAAAATCTCGAGCCTAATGAAAAATCGAAGTCTTTGTTACCTAAGAAACTCTCCATGACTCAATGCCACCTCAGCTAAACCTAATCCAATCCAAATCTACTTTTGGCTCCAACCAGAATATAGTTGAAAAACCCGCATGGCTTAATAACCCACTAAACCAATATCATCTAACCCGAACCCGACTTATACACCTCACCCGATGGACATAACATTGACAGAGAAACCAATATCGAATGGGCCACATCCCCTCTCCGTCGCTGACCATGAGAACACTATCACACCTCAATTCATTGATGTACACTACAGCCTAACCAAAACCCCGGTAGATTGTACCCCAGAAACCCCATCCACAATCAATGTCCCCATGCAGGTTCCTGCTCACCTACAGGTGAGTTGGAGGAGAAAAAGCACTACGAATTAGTACCACTGCAAGCTGAGGAAAGCTTGCAATTTAAAATAATTAAGTGAGAGATCAACCCTTCGGCAACAAAGGCCACTTCTCCGTATACGCCATCCAAAAGGAAAGGCTGGGTTGGATCTGCATGTGCCGACTGAGAATAAAAGAGCTATGATATTTGGCTCTAAAATCATCCATATCACAGAATTAACGGCGGGGGATGCATCTGATCAGATGCAACTCCGTCAATCCAATGAGTATCTTAGTGTGGAACTGTAGGGGTCTGGGCGGTGCCCTTACAGTTCACGAGTTGGGACGACTGGTCCGTCTCCATCCCCCCGGCTTAGTTTTCTTGATCAAGTCGAAGTGCGGAAAACTACGACGTGAGTTGGTGTAGAATAAACTTGGCATGAACGGCCTTGGAGTTGATGCTGAAGGCCGAAAAGGAGGGTTGATTTTACTTTGGGTAAAAAATATTAATGTTCACTTGCGTTCCTTTTCAAATTACCATGTCGACATCATGATGGATAATTTTGGCACATGTAAGCAATGTTAGTTTACTGGCTTCCATAGTGATCCAAATATGAACCAAAGGAGGAATAGCTGGAAGTTACTCGAACGCTTGGGGGAGAGTGGTCTGGCTGATTACCTTTGTGCGGGCGACTGAAATACTCGACAATCAGGAAAAACAAGGCAGAAGGATCAGATCGGCATGGAAAATTACTGATTTTTGACATGCTTTGCTGCAGACGGGCCTTTCTGACCTGGGTTTCGAAGGTGGTCGAGTAAGTCAAACACCCCATTACGGTACGTGAGCGACTCGACCGTGCTTGTGCAACCTCTTCGTGGTTAGGATTGTTCCTTGAAGCAACTGTCAAACATATCCCCACTATTTCCTCTGATCATCATGCACTACTCGTCAGCCTAGAACTGTGCCGAAGGTATTCGAGCCATCGTCACCAAAATTTCGCTTCGAAGCAAAGTGGATTTATGAACATGATTGCAACGAGATTATCTCTAAGATATGGAATGGTAACGGAGTATTACCTAGCAGTACATCTGAGAACTGATGGAGTTAAGTCGAAGTTCCCTATTACAGTGGGGTAAGTAGAAGTACAAGGGAACCGTAGCTCGGAAACAATTTCTCGAAGAACAGATTAAGCGCCTCCAGGCGAAGCAAATTACTGCAGATAGTAGGGTGGAGGAGGCTACCTTGATCCAAGAATATTTGACTCTTTTGAAACAGGAAGAGACTTATTGGAAGCAACGAAGTAAGACCGAATGGCTCAAAGGCGGTGGCCGTAACTCTAAATTCTTTCATAGACATGCATCGACCCACGCCGTAATAATTCCATTCGGATGATTCGTAATGAACATGGCAGTTGGTGTGAGTCTAGGCATGCTATCGAAGGGGTAATCAGTAGGTACTTTGCAGGCCTTTTTCATTCTCAAAATCCTTTGTTGGCTGATGATTGAACACGCTACTCGGGCTATCTCACCAAAGTGACCACAGCTATGATGAGTCGCTCCATCGTAAATACACTAAAGAGGAAGTGTGGGATGCACTCAAAGGTATGTCTCCCTATAAATCAACCTGGCCCCGATGGCTTTTCACCCGTGTTTTATAAAAAATTTTGGCATGTTGTTGGTGAGGCCTCCTCTCGTTATATACTCGATTTTTTGAATAACGGTATTTCATTCCCCTACCTTTCATGAAACCAACATTTACTCATCCCAAAATGTTCTAATCTTGTTTCCATGTCACAATTCCGACCCATTAGTTTATGCAACGTCTTGTATCGCATTGCTTTGAAATGTATATCTAATCGCCTTAAACTTTTTATGGATCGCCTTATCTCTCCATTCAATCCGCCTTTATCCCAATAGACTGACTACACATAATATTCTTGTTGCTTTCGAAACAAATCATTCTACGAAGCAGAAAAGGAGTGGGCGAAAGGGATTGGCATCCCTTAAACTGGATATGAGTAAGGCGTACGATAGGGTGGAATGGCCTTTCTTGGAACATGTTCTTAATAAGTTAGGCTTTCATGCAGATCTCGTGTCCCAGTTATGAGTTGTGTTACTCTTGTTGATTACTCTTTCATGCTCAATGGAGATAGTTTTGGTCGTGTAACCCCTCAAAGGGGTTTACGCCAAGGTGACCCACTATCCCCATATCTCTTCTTATTCTATGTTGAGTCTTTTAGCATTTTGTTGCAGTAGGGAGAAAATTCGGGAAGCCTCGGCGGAATAGCAGTAAGTTCGGGTGCACCACGAATCTCTCATCTCTTACTCGTCAATGATACTTTGATATTTTCAAAGGCAAAGAGAGATGAAATGTTTGCGATTAAACGGGTCCTTAACGAATATGGGCGAGCATCGGGGCAGGTCTGAATTTTGAGAAGTCATAATGCTCGTTTTTCCCCAAACGTCCATGAACGAGATCGGTTGGGGTGCAGCGAGGCTATTGGTATCCGTCTGACAACACAACAATAACATGTATTTAGGCTTACCGGCAATTGTTGGTAGAAACAAGCGAGAGATCTTTCAATTTATTCGTGATCGAGTTTGAAAACGCGTGAGCGGATGGTCTGAGAAGGTGTTATCCCAAGCTGCGCGTGAGGTTTTTTATTAGGCTGTCTTGCAAGCCATCCCGGCATATGCCATGTCGTGCTTTGAGCTGCCGAAGAGCGTAATACAAGATCTGCATCGCCTAATGGCTCGGTTCTGGTGGAGCTCGAGGGACCGTCATAAGTTGCTTTGGGTGCATAGGAGGTTTTGTGTTTACCTAAAGATAAGGGAGGCATGGGATTTAGGAACCTTCAGACATTCAACTCGGCCCTGTTGGCTAAGCAAGACTGGCGGCTCCTTACGAAGCCAGATAGCTTGATCATTCTAGTTTACAAAGCCAAATATTTTCCCACTCGGGACATTCTTTCAGCTCAGCTCGGGTCGCGTCCTTCTCTTACTTGGCGGGGTATGCATGTTGCATGTGCCATTGTGAGAAATGGATACCGTTGACAAATTGGAAGGGGAGCATTGGTTCACATCTGGCAAGACCCATGGCTTCCCCGTGACTCTGCTACACGGGTCTTAACTCCTATTGGCCTTAATTCCACCCATTTGAAGGTTCTGAGCTGCGGAATAATTCGGGTTCCTGGAATGCCGACTTTATTAGATCTTTGTTTTTTGCCTATTGATGCGGATACAATCTTGGATGTCCTTTTAGCACTTTGGCCAGTAAAGATAGGATCATATGGCATCACACGAAAGACGGTATGTTCTCAGTCAAGTCTGCATATAAGGTAGCATCAAACAGGACAAGTGACTTTTCTAGTGATCTTCTTCGATGCCGCGAACTGAAGTTTATTTGGCAAGCAAACGTGACCCCACGAGTAAAGAATTTTGCCAGGTGGTTAGCAAGAAATTTACACCCTACATCATACAACCTTCAACGCCGCAAATGCCTAACTGATACTTGATGTCGCAGATGCAGCCGATGTGATGAGAATGTGCACCACTTATTCGTGATGTGCCGTGAATCGAAGAATGTCTGGCGCAACTCTTCTATTCCGTATAAATTTGTGCGTATATGGGCAAGATCCTCTGAAGAATGGATGCGAATCTGCATGAGAGCTTGTCCTCCTCGGATTTTCGCTCACTTCCTTAACCTTTGTTGGGCGCTGTGGTATGCAAGGAATAAATGGGTTATGGAGGGCCTTTGGGTCTCACCGCGTTTGGTCATGGGCATGGCTGATGAGACGAAAACACCAGCTGAGGCGAAATCTATAAAGCTACAACGAGAAATCTGCTCTTGGGAATGACCAATGGGGGCATGGTGAAGCTTAACTTCGATGGCGCGTTGCATTTGGATCGAGGAGGGGCATCTGTCGGAGTGATTGCGCGGAACCATGAGGGTATTTGTCTGGGCTGGTGGACTCGATTTTATGAAGGAGAATTTAACACTGAAACTATTAAAGCGATGGCCGCAAGGTGGGCACTGGTGGTTGCTCAACAACAAGGATGGACACAAATTATAATCGAAGGAGACTGCCTAAGTGTGATCTGTAACCTGCGGCAAGGGAGTTCGAACTCAGCTCACGTTGGAGCTGTTTTGGAGGATTGCAGGGTTTTAGCAAGAGCTTTTGGTAGCGTTTCGTTTCTTTTTGTACGTCGTTGTGGTAATTCCGTAGCTCATTATCTAGCCAAGTCACTTGGTTATAATGGCGAAGGCCGATCTCCACCCTCTCAACTCATGTACGATCTACAGTCTTTTCTTCCCTTAAAAAAAGTTATGTGCTATTTTAAATTGTTGAAATAAGGGATTTTTACACATAAGTACCTATTTGGAAAAAAACTTATAATTTAGTACCCAGTCAGGATTTTTTATATGTAAGTACCTAACAGAATAAAGTTTTTGCACATAGGTACCCGATCCCCGAAAGTACACCAAACAATACATTTGGGTACCCTATCTCAACACATATGGGTACCCTATATATCAGAAAATGGTACGACGTATGTTTTTTAGGTACGCCATATGTAACACTCAGGCATGCCCGTAGGTACGATGTATCCTATATTTAGGTATCCTATATAACGTGTTATAGTACGCAATATACACACAGGAAGGTACGATATGACTAAAGAAACTGGTAAAATTAAATCGGGTACCTATCTATAAAATTTTCTGACATGGGTAGTTATGTGTAAAAAAAATTTTCAATTGGGTATTTTTCTATAGATTCACCTTGAAATAAATGTAATAGAGTTGACAAAAAAGACGAAAGCTTTGTTTTGTCGGAAATAAATTTAATTTTTTTTGTCAACCATAACTCGACTGTATTTCTTATTCAATAACGCGGCAAACTGTTTTAATAAGGTATACCACCGTAATATAATTTTATTTGATCATTTATATTTCATTATTTAACCATATGAAAGGTTAGCATTGTAAGCAATTCGGCCGAGCTCGAGCATTAAGGCTCAATCTAAAAACTTATCTTTTCGAAAATATTTCTGTGTTATATTTAGATTGTATATGAAATAAAAATATTTATTTTATATGAATTAAAATAAATTACATATGCACATCAATAAATTTAAAATATTAATACATTAAAGTTAATATAATAAAATCCAACAATTAAATTTAAGATATACTCCCTATGTTCCTATATTCAAGTCATTTAAGGTAATTTGCGCACATATTAAAATATGAGGGGTAAAGTTGTAAAAGTTCAAGCTAATTTTCTTGAAAAAATTTAAACTAGTTTGTATTATTTAACAAAATAAGTCTAAAACGATTTATATTTGGGAATAGACGGAGTATAAAGGAAGATAAATTTAAATAATATTGTGTGACATTTAATTAAATACCTTAGTTAATGTTGGATTACATGAAATAAATACATAATAATTATGGTTGAATTCATTAGGTTAAGTAAAATACATTTTACAAATTTATTGTGTTTTAAACCAAGTGGTGTAAAAAAGGTGTATGAATTGTATGATCCTACTTTTTTTTTCTTTCCTGAGTCACTATTTAGTACTTGAACTCTTAATTACAAATAGATACAAAAATCACATTGTTAAAAGCATTATATATAACATAGCGTCCGAAAGTGAGAATATTGCTCTTGTATTAATAAATCAATTTCTTGTTTTGGTTTTCGTTGAAATACTTCTATATCAGAAGATTATGTCTGACTAGGGGTGTTCAAATGTCGGTTAGCCGACCGAACCGAACCGAAAACTAACTTCGGTTCATACCGAATACCGAACCGAAGAGTTTCGGTTCGATTTTCGGTTTGTATTTTGATAGCCGAAAAAAATTCGGTTCGGTTTCGGTTTTTTACCTCGGTAAACCAAACCGAATAACCGAATTCTTTTTTTTTTTAATTTTAATACATAATATATTATATAAAAAATATATAATGATACATTTTTATATGTCTTATTTAATAAATTAATAATATGTCCACCATATTTAAAAATATGGAAAATATTAGGTAAATTATAAATTTATTCAAATATTATATATGATAATATATGTTTATAATATAAAATAAAATTAATATATTTACTAAAATATGGAAAACATGGGGTAAATGAAAATATTATACAAATAAAAATATGATAATAAAAATATATAATTAAAATCATATTAATATTATTGTTTTTTTATTTTTTTTAAATTCGGTTTTTGGTTCGGTTAACCGAACCGAACCGAAAAAAATCGGTAAAAACCGAAACCGAACCGAATTGTTTCGGTTCGGTTTTCGGTTTATGAAATTCTCGAACCGAACTTTCGGTTAACCGAAAGTTCGGTTCGGTTATTACCGAATGAACACCCCTATGACTGACTCCAAGTCCAAATAGTAGAGTATAGCTAATGCAACGCTAGTATATATAGTATCAGCATGTCGAAATGCGACAAGTAATAATTAGAACGAATAGCAATGACTAACGCCAACGTGCCATAGACAGTGCACATATGTTTATACTGTACTTTAAGTAAGTATTGGAGTATCTATCGATCACAAGAAATAAATCGTATTCCGCTCTCCGATTAACTCACTACTAGAAAACAGCCATATTAGACATTATCCGTGTTTGATGTGTAAGTGTTATTCTCGTAGTAAATTTGGACACATATATATACCGTTTCTAAAATGAATTTTGTCCTTTCCGTTTTTGTTTCAGTATCTAATCCATGACAAATAAAAGAAAATTTAAGAGAAAACCGTGTCATAATCCGTTTCTAATAATCATAATTTAGACACGAAACCTATTCCGTATCTATTTTTGTTTTCTGATACTATATTTTCTTGTAGTGAGTCCAGTCAAAAGTGCATTCCTCAATGTCCTCCACTTCGAGCGGATGCTAATCCTCCCAAACTAGCGTGTACCATCCCAAGTCCGCACGGACAAAGAAAATAAAAGTGAAACTAAACTCTATGTCCTTTCTTTCTATATAGAGATTATTTTAAGTACGAAATATTCTATCTCAGTGACACCTCGCAACGGCATAAAATTATGTAGAACGTTTGATAACTACACAAATGTGCACTTACGACTTACGTAGCTAGAATTTGATTCTTCAATATCTTTCTTATGGAAAAAAGAAACAAATAAATATCGCATGCAGCATGAATCATCAGAAAAACAAATCATATCACCGCCCCTCACCACTATTTCTTCTGTTCCCCTACATTTATTCTCCAAAAGAGAATTAGATTCCATTACACTCAAATAACAATCGAGCACACGTTGCTCGTCACTCAATTATTCCATGTCTATCACATTAGTTCCCCCCCCCCCCCCCCCCCCATATATAAGCAGCATTTGAGTTTAACAATCTTCACAAAATCATCAAGAGCTAAAAATACAAACCCTATCACAAAGAAACAAAATAGTCATGGCCCTAATCACATCAACAGCCACGAAAACCCTAATATCCCTCCAAAACAACCCCACTTCAGCCCTCATTCTTCGCCAAGATTATTCACAAGCGATCATCATAAACAACGTAATAATACTCACGATCGTCATGGTGATGCTGGTAATAAGTACGTTTATTACCGCGAAGAGGAAATTATTACAGCGCCCGATCAAGATCATCCAACCAAGAAAATTTATGAACGTGAGTTTGCTGTAGAAAACCCTAATCTGCACCACAATCACAACCAGAGAATGCCGATGAAAGAAGATCGCTATGCCTATTTTCTCCCAAAGGGGTTCCTACGATCGACGCTGAAGAGGCGCATAAAATGTACGGCGGGCATTACCTTAAAGAGTACGTTGCTCCAATCGATTCCGTCCAAGCTGCAACAAAATACCGTGGTGTGATTATGCCTTATTGATATGGTACTTAATTTTAAGCATATGCCATCTATGTATCTATAAATAAGAGCTTTTAAAGCGTGCTTTGTTTGCTGTCTGCTGTTAGAATGTGTGTTCTGAAACAATAAATGTTGTGTGCTTGTGGACTGTGTTGTACCTTTGTGAATCTAAAGGAGGTTATTGTATAACTATTGCGAACGTGATAAATTTGAATCTTTTGTAACTAAAGTTTTTAGGCCGATTTAATCATTTAAACCGGATATACATAATTTAATGAAATTTCGTCCAGTCAATTGTTGTCGTACTTTCAAATACGATGACATTTAACTAAGAAAATTTACTTAAGAAAAAAAAGACAGAAAACAGCACATAACAAGTGAGACACTGACCACACATTGTTACTATAGGGAGAGGAGAACACGTGGTTTTAATTGGATGGACGACGTCGTCATTACACGACAATGCATCTTCCCAACTCAATATTTGTGTGGGTGATATTAAGACAATTCAGTATTATATTTTATGTCTTTGGGAAAATAAAGTATTAAATAATTATGTATTTAATGTGTAGATAAATGCTTGGTATGGAGATGTAAATTTTAAGACGACACTCTTTTGTGCATGAGCTCTTTCCGTACCGTTGAAGATCCATACACGCATAGAATTTGATGATGAAACTTTCTCTCTTTTCTGTATTTTACATTATTTCTTTATATTTGTGGTCAATGTAATCGCAACTTCAAATCTAGACTACAGAGTAATAAATATTATTTTTGAAAAATATCTCCAATATCAAGAAAGGCGTCTTCACATACGATGTGAGATACACTATGGTTGACTTGATGCAAATTGCAATCCGTAATATGCGTGACTCAATCTATGCATTTAGCATAAACTTTATAAACAAATAATAATTAAAATAGTTGTAATGATTTATTAATTATTCGGCAACGTCTAACCAATAGCTAACCATTGTTAGGTGAATTGACTCATCTTGGTTCGGTAGGCTTCTCCCTCCTCGAGCAAGAGATATACATACATATATATGTATGTATCTCTCTCTCTCTTAACTCTCATTGAAATTCACAGCATTTCCAAGCAAAGCCCTCCAAATTCAGCTCACCTACACTGCAGAAAAATTCGATCCCTCTCGGCGCTAGTTACCCATCAATCTTTCTCCCCAAATTGTTTCTGCAAGCGCAGAATTAGCTGACATATCATGGAACCCACGGCACAGAAGCTATCGCCCTTCGATTTGATCGCGGCAATCTTGAAGGGCTCGAAAATTGAGGGTTTAGAGGGTTCGGCGGATCAGTCTGCTCTTGTGACGATGCTTTTGGAGAAGAGGGACTTGGTGATGGTTCTCACTACGTCCGTGGCGGTGCTGATTGGATGCGCGGTGGTGCTGTTTTGGAGGAGGGTCGGCGGATCTGCAGGGAAGAAGGCGGTGGAGCCGCCGAAGGCCATGGTTCCCAAGCCTAAGGCGTTGGAGGAAGAAGTTGATGATGGGAAGAAGAGAGTTACCGTCTTCTTTGGGACGCAGACGGGCACAGCTGAAGGTTTTGCGAAGGTGAGATTTAGGAAAAAGATTAGATAAACATCTGTCGTCCCTTTTGTTTTCTGTTTTTCTTTATTTTATTTTATTTTTTCTGATTCTTTTGCTAAGATTAGTAATTAGTTGAATCATCTGAATTGCTATTCACCGCCCCCTTTTTCCTAGTCACGCCCCTTAAAGGGCTGAAAAAAGACGATTTTGCCCTTTTGAATTTAAATTTCTATTTAAAGTCCTTTTCCAAACCACAATTTTCATATAGCAATTAAACATTCAAATGAGACTCAAACAAAACAACAAAAACGTTCAAATCGCAATGAATCGTCTATTTGGGAAGTGGAAAAGTCAAAAGAAAAGCGTCTATTGGAGCGGATGGTAATCAAATTCTCGTAAATTTCGTGTTTATAGACGTGAATTCTCGAAAAACGGTCGGATTCGAGCGAAAATTTCGCCCCGACCGAAACATAATTTCGGTCAACACAAGGGGTGACCGAACAACAATTTCGGTCAACCCTTGTGATGACCGAAAATCAGTTTCGGTCGCCCAAGAGGGTGACCGAAACCATAGATCGGCCGCAGACTGTAGTAGCCGAAATTTGGATTCGGCTACGACTGTCGCGGCCGAAATCCGGCTTCGGCTACGACAGAGGTGACCGAAATCTCATTTCGGTCGCCTCTTAGGTTGACCGAAATTTGATTTCGGTCGCCTCTTAGGTTGACCGAAATTTGATTTCGGTATTAATTTTTTTTTTTTTGTCAGACTTGGAGAGTGTCCCGGAGGATTCCACGGGCGACGGGATAAACTACAGTCGGCATTTTCGCGAAGGAGGACGATTTTCAACCGACGTGGAAGCCATTAACTGGGCGAAAGGCGTCGCTATTGGTCTTGGTTTCGAGTGATAATTTCGTCGCACAAGAAATTAGGAACAAAAAAATTGATTAGATGTTCTCGCGGAGAACGTTATAGAGGCAAGGAGGATGAATTGGAGAGGCTGTCGAAGTCTAACAAGTGCAGGTGTCCGTTTGTCGTCATAGCCCAGCAAGATCCAGCTACTAAGGAATGGTTCATTCGTACGGGCCCACCTGAAAAATCCACGCACAATCATCCTCTGATACATTATCCCGAGGGACACCGCCAGACGAGTGGGTTAAGCAGCCAGGCAAAGAAGGTCGTAGAGGAAATGAGTGCTGCGCAAGCGAAACCATCACATATCCTCTCAGCGATGAGGGCTCGACACAGCGTAGATAACGCGACGATCCGACATATTTATAATTACAGAGATCGTTTGAAGAAGCAATATTCTGAGGGTCGAGACGTGGTGAGCCAGTTGATGCACCAGGCGACAGAGTCCGGATATTTTGTTGAATATAGAAGAGACGAGGAGACTAATATGCTGACACATGTCTTTCTCGCACACCCGGAGTCACTCGCACTGCTGAGGACGTATCCTTATTTTATTGGGATTGACTCGACGTACAAGACCAATAGATATAAGATGCTTCTTGTTGAGATTATAGGGATGACTCCATGTAATCACAACTTTCTGTGTGGGTTTGCCGTCATGGTGGACGAGACCGAGATCAGTTACCGGTGGATGTTGCAGTCTATCAGGGATATTCTAGGGCCAGCTGTCCACCCGTCGGCGATTGTCACTGATCGTGAGTTGGGCCTTGTTCGACCGGTACATATGGTATTTCCCCATTCTCACCATCTGCTGTGCACGTGGCATATTTATAAAGATGTGGAGAACAAAGTTTATAGGTTGGGGGGGAATAGCAAAAAGACCGCAGCTCACTTCACGCACAAGTCCTGGAAAGCAGTCGTGGAAGCTCCGACGGTTGACGAATATGAGAATGCAGTGAATGACATGCGTCTGCGCTGGCTACAAGACTCAGAAATCGTTACTTATGTTGAGCAGACGTGGTTGGTGCATAAGGAGAAGTTCGCCAGAGCTTGGACGAACCATGTGCTTCATTTCGGGAAACACCACTACATGTCGTGTGGAGAGTGCTCATAGCGAACTGAAAGGATGGCTGAACTCGGCCACTGGGTCGCTTGACACCGTATGGGTGAAGGTGAACGAGCAGATTCAGAACCAGTTGATTCGCATCAGAAAGGTAAATTAATTATTATTACGTCTCTCTTATCCTTATCGAATAATATTTTAATCTTGACATGCAGACACTTGAGGAGTCCCGGTCAAAACGACCTATTCCGATGTCAGGATTTCCATTCCTAACATTTTTTATATACAATTATTTTATATTATTAGTATTAATTTAATCTTATTATTATTATTTTATATGTTATTATTTTATACTATTATAATTTTTTATTAATATTATTTGTTCGTATTTTTTAGTATTTTTTATATTAATTATTTTTATATGTTATTATTTTATACTATTACATTATTTTATTAATATAATAAAAATAGTACGTGTTCAGTACACACACTAAGGACAACGACAAATAAAAGCAGATCATGGAGCATTGCGCCAGCGGTCGTTCATTTTGTCCAGCTTGTCTCTGTAGCGCTCCGTCTGCTCCTCGTCGTGGAGCTGCAGCGTAGATAGCATCTCGGTGCTCAATGCATACATCGAGCTGTACCACTGTACACAGAATTGATAATATAAAAATTGATTATACATACAAAGACTGAATCACTTAATATTACGTACGTAGTCTGAGTGGCTGCGCGGGGGTATGCCGCCCGAAGAGGATCCCGACTCCGACGATAACAGACGAGGATGAGAATGTCGCTCATACCAGTCCATGTACCCTTGGACGGCCTCGCCAAGGTAATCTGCAGTCGCCCGGCTGATGTACGATAGATTGAGAATGTACGCGTACGGGAACTGACGCCAAGCAAATTCTGCTGCGTCGCCAGAATGGTGCACCTTATACCATTTCGGGTCTGCTGGCATGTACGCCTTCTGTGGCGGACTCATCGGCGGCGGGATGTGCTGCACGTAACCCAACTGGCGCAACACTCTCGAGGGCACATAGGGCTCAACAATGTCGCGATATCGTACCCAGCCTACGAAAATAGTCCTCATGTGGTGCGCCGCTGGATCGGGGCCGTAGGGCAACCAAGCAACCTGATAACAGTTTGCAAATTTGTATATAATCGTCGTGAATATAGAATATAATCACTTAATATACCTCGCTCGCAGTCATCATGTCTAGCTGACGGCGGATCTCAATCATCCGGTGGCCCGTCCGCTCGTACTGAGACACGGACCACATGCGTGATCGTGCGTCGCAGGCCTCCACATGATGGGGTAGACGGTGTGGGCGAAAGCACGGGAAGTACTCGTAGATCCACGCCTGTAATAACGACAGGCACCCAGCTAAACCCCTTGAATCCGCTCGGCTTGCGAGGCCAAGCTGGCGATAGAGGTAAGCAAGAGCGGCCGACCCCCACGAGTGGCCGCTGGCAACTGGCAGCGATCGATAGAACTCGTGCATGATGTCGGGCTTCACCCGGTTCCCGCTCTTGTCGACGAACAGCGTCGATTCCAGTAGAATCCACAGCCAGGCGATTGCCTGGAACCCCGCCGGCCTATTTCCAGACCGCATCCTCTGCATCACGTCTTTCGTCGCGACCGCACCGCCTCTCCATAATCCCCGCAGCGCGTCTGCGTTAACCCCCATGATCTCCCTCGCCGCGATCTGCTGGTCGCCGCTGTCCGGGGTGCCCGATACCGTCCTCCCCTCGATCGGGATACGCAGGATCTGCTCGACGTCGTGGAGCATGATCGTCATCTCACCCCACGGCATGTGGAAGGTGTTCGTGTCAGGGTGCCAGCGCTCCACAAAAGCGCTCAGAAGAGGCTGGTCCAAGTGACCCAGCATGGCATCTGTGAGGTGGCTAAGCCCCGTGCCATCGATCTCGCTCTGCGTCTGCGGCGGGAACTGGCAGTACCACTGCTTAAGCGACCGAAGCACTGACGCACGCTGCTCGCACTTCAGCAGGGGTCGATCCTCCTCACCCATCCAGATGCGAGGCGCGATGTGCCCCAAGTAACTAGGGATCACCTCGCCGTCTTCTGGACCACCTGGCTGTGGCCCCTGCACCCTCCACGAATCGTCATCTACGACCCTGGAGCGCTTGCTCCCTATTTTATTTTTAAGAATTTCCCAAAAATAAATATTATTTATTTTACGTATATTAAACCACTACATCGCAATACAGTTTATCAAGGAGAATGAAATACCTGCGGAGACCGGTATCGCATCGTCGTCGGATGACTCAAACGACGCCGCATCGTAGGGCACCTCCTCATCCGCAGGCGCCTCCTCATCCGCATGCGGATCGTATTCCGCATATACGGAATGAGAATCAAGAGCTCGCTGCCGCCTCTCCTCGTCCCGTTGCCTACGAACGGATGCATCAACGCCGCGCGCTCTCGTATGGCGCTCTCCAGATCCCTCCTCCGCCTCCGGGGCCGGTCTGCTGCTCCCTCCAAGTAGGGACTTCCCACCCTTGGCCTGCAATTACATATTTATTAAAAAAAAAAAAAAATATGACCGAAAAAAAATTTCGGCCAAACAGTGGAATGACCGAAATCAAGTTTCTGTCGGCGAGGAACCGACCGAAACTTGATTTCGGTCGAGCCAGATCCGACCGAAACATGATTTCGGTCGGAACCTCGGCGACCGACGAGTGATTTCGGTCGTTCAATACACGACCGAAATCATATTTCGGTCGAGCCTGTTGCGACCGAAATCTGATTTCGGTCGTGTCTTGAACGACCGAAATCACGTTTTGGTCGCGACTAGGCCGACCGAAATTTCGGTTTGGTCGTGCCGTTTTCGCCCTATTTCGCATCCGATCGCCCGTTTTCAGCCTAATTCGATCCGTTTTCGACAATCTATCTAAATACGAATGAACTTACGACAGTTTTCTTACCAATCGTGACAGGACTCCCTTTCCCTTTCCTTTCCGTGTCCTCGCTCCATTACGATTGGCAAAGTTCTCTGTTTTTTTGTTTAATTTGGTTGTGTGATTTGAAAAGTGTTGCGTCCTGTAGGAATTTAAAGAAAATTCTTACTTTTTATTATATTTTACCTTTTTAAATTAATTTAAATAACATAAGGGCATAAACGTCTTTTTCAGCCCTTTAGGGGGCGGTAACTAGGAAAAAGGGGGCGGTAAATAGTAATTCCCATTGTAATTTGAGAAGTGGGTCTGGGTATACTGTGCCCTTTCGTACTTGGGATCTGAGGATTGAGTTCTAAGCTCGTGTGAGGCGGGGATAGTCAGCTAGTGAGTCGAGTAGGGGGTGCTATTATTGCTTACATAATTCGATTTGTCTGATGAGTGGTGGAATCATAAGGCCGTGTGATTCTCCTTATGTAGGTTTTCACTGGTTAAACTTCGATTTTTGTTGCTGTGCAGGCACTTGCTGAGGAAGCGAAAGCTAGATATCCACAAGCAAACTTCAAAATTGTTGACTTGGTAAGTTCTATGGTTTACTGACAGTGATTTTATATTTCATTATAGTTGGACATTGTTTAATGAATACCCAAGTATACTAAAATTGTCATCATTGATGATGATGATGATGATGATGATGATGATGGTAGGATGATTATGCCGTGGAAGACGAAGAATATGAGGAGAAGTTTAATAAGGAGTCTTTCGCTCTATTCTTCCTGGCCACGTAGGTTTTCACTACATTGTCGATGACTCCGTTTCATAATTGTGTTTTCCATGTAATGTATTGAGTTTGCTGGGGGTTGCTTGCTTGCAGATATGGGGATGGTGAGCCCACCGATAATGCAGCGCGGTTCTACAAGTGGTTTACTGAGGTGAAACTACAGTGACGAAATAAGTGTTTTGATGATTTTCTTACCAATGATTTAGCTTTGGAGCTTATTCCTTTTTCACGGGCAGGGAAATGAAAGGGGAGAATGGCTTAAAAACCTTCAGTTTGCTGTATTTGGTCTCGGCAACAGGCAGTATGAGCATTTTAACAAGGTATGTTTCTATGTTTTAGTAATGCAGATTATATATAATGGGATGCTCGTTTTGTACTTACATTTGTTTTCCAATTGATTGGTCGACTAACAGATTGCGAAAGTAGTCGATGAGCTTCTTGCTGAGCAAGGTAGTTTGACTTTCTCTGCAGATGAGTTTATCTGAATTGATAATACTGGTGGTTCAAGGACTTCCATTAACTGCCATTTCTTACTTTGGTCTAAACATAGGTGGACAGAGACTTGTCGATGTTGGTCTTGGAGATGACGACCAATGTATTGAAGATGACTTTACGGCATGGTAACAGATTCATGATAGTCAGTGAAACCTGTGGCGGCTTCTTAATATCTTCAAACAACTAAATTCGTTGATTGATGATGCAGGCGTGAGACATTGTGGCCTGAGTTGGATAAAGTTCTTCGTGATGATGATGACACGACTGTTGCTACCCCATATACCGCGGCAGTTTTGGAATACCGTGTTGTGTTCCATGACAAGATAGACGAATCAGTTCGTGAGAATGGATCTTCCAATGGTTACGCTAATGGCAATGCAGTTTATGATTCTCAACATCCATGCAAGTATGATTTTGCTTTAAATCTTCTCTTCATGTCCATTTTATGCAATCAGAGAATGCCAGAGCAAAGCAATGTCTTTCTATCGTAGGGTAAACGTGGCAGTGAAAAGAGAGCTTCACGCTCCTGCATCTGATCGTTCTTGCACTCACTTGGAATTTGACATATCTGGCACTGGAATATCGTGAGTAAATAAAAATTATGTATTTGGTTTTATTAGTAATAAACTCCATATGGTTTGTATTGACTGGCTTCTTGGTGAATCTTGGATTTGTGAAAATTATGGTATTATGTTGTTGACGTTCGATTGTCATTTCTTTCAGGTATGAAACAGGAGACCATTGTGGTGTGTACTGTGAAAATTTGAGCGAAACAGTTGAAGAAGCTGAGAGATTGTTAGGCATTCGTCCCCAAACTTATTTTTCACTTCACACTGATAAAGAGGATGGTACACCACTCGGAAGCTCCTTGCCACCTCCGTTCCCTCCCTGTTCTTTGAGAACAGCTCTTACTCGATATGCCGATCTTCTAACTGCTCCCAAAAAGGTATCACTATGTTCATATATATATACATACATATATATATGTATATAGATATTCCTCTAGTTCGTTGCATTTACCATGAAGAAGATAAATCCATCTTTTTGTCTCACAATTTTACGCAGTCTGCTTTGATCGCCTTAGCTGCTTATGCTTCCGATCCAAATGAAGCTGATCGGCTCAAACATTTGGCATCTCCTGAAGGAAAGGTTTGTTTATTGCTGAGATATTTATCCGAGCATAGAAAATTTTCTTATGATACGAACGTTTGCGATATATTTTTTTTCTTTGGTATCATCAGGAGGAATATGCACAGTACGTTGTTGTGAGTCAAAGAAGCTTACTTGAGGTCATGGCCGATTTCCCATCTGCCAAGCCTCCATTGGGCGTCTTCTTCGCTGCACTCGCCCCTCGTTTGCAGCCCAGATTCTATTCTATTTCATCGTCTCCAAAGTGAGTCCTGTTATTTTTATAAGTTTTCTTATTCAGAAAGAATCTTCTGTAAACGCAAACTTTCGTATTATCATTCTTAAAATGATTGAATTATTTTTGTCCAGGATTGCACCAAACAGAATACACGTGACATGTGCTTTGGTTTATGAAAAGATGCCGACTGGAAGAATCCACAAAGGCATCTGCTCTACATGGATGAAGGTGTTTATCTACCCTCGATTTTCTTTTTTGGGCTTATAGCAATCATAGTTTTACGTATTATTAACTAGAAAAACACATGTATTTCATATGATTGCAATTCTTTTTTAGAATGCTGTGCCTTTGGAGGAAAGTTCCCATTGTAGTTCGGCTCCAATATTTGTGAGGACGTCCAATTTCAGACTGCCAGCTGATCCTAAAGTACCGATCTTAATGATCGGCCCTGGCACTGGCTTGGCTCCTTTCAGGGGTTTCCTTCAGGTACTTACGAAAAAAAGAATTCAAAGTTATCACCAATTCCTCGCTCGTCAATACTTCGATTAATATGATGATTTCCAATTCAATATGTTTCAGGAAAGATTGGCCCTGAAAGAATCTGGGGCTGAACTTGGTCCTGCATTGTTATTCTTTGGATGCAGAAACCGTAAAATGGTTAGTTAGTAATTCAT
>JAPQWV010005156.1:0-22000 GCA_027422505.1 Craterostigma plantagineum | reverse complement strand
AAATGGCGGCGCATACTGCCACCATACTCACGGGGCTGTTAAGCCCAATGTGTATCAGATCATAAATCCATGTTTTTGCTCTGTTCCTACGGTGCTCTCCGATCTTCCTCTTGACGTCGCCGAAGGCATCGTACTGAAGAAGACCGAGCGTATTGATCTCCTTGAAATACTTCACCATTTGCTCTTGGTTGGAAAAGGGGTCCAACAATATTCCCTCCGCTGAAGCTCCTTGGCGCTCGCAATGAGCGATTTTCATCAGCATCGCGTAAGACAGGACAGTGTAGTTCCCCTTAGTGTGAGGGGACAATTCGTGGGCTACCAAGGTGACTAGCATCACATGGTGCTGATCGGAGATGTACAGAGAAGGGAGGTGAAGCACTCCGTCGTATGAAAAGGAACTGAACTAGACAGCCTTGAACGAGTTGTTGGAAGAAGAAGAAGAAAGGCTTGGCAAGAAGCGAATTCCCTTGGCTTTGAGATCCATGACTGGATGAATAAGCATGATCTGCTAATTATGCTGCAGTAAGCGCTCGCCTTCGTCCTCCTTTCTTTGACGACTCTGCATGGATTAAACTACTTGGTGGTCATCCTCCGCCGTGACTGCTCGGCCTCAAGAAGGTGGAGAGGCTTCTTCTCTCCAGAAAGAATAAGTTGATCATCCTCCTCACTTGTAATTTTTTTCGAGCTATCATTCCTTAAGTGCAACTTGACTAAGAATTCATGGAGCAGTTCTTCCCACTTCTTTGAGTCGTCGATTAGGAGGTCTATACCGAGGAAAGGGACTTGATTCTCGAGCTTCATAACGTCCTGAAGGATGAACGGACAATCCATTGTACCAAATTTGTCCCTCCATGCCAAGATATTGTTGTTCTCCTTCACCTCCGCCTTGATCGCCATGTAGTTTATGACGAAGCAAGCGTCTCGAAGCATCATGAGTGAGGAAGCAAGCGCATCGTCGTCGTACTTCTGGAGAACTGTGGCGTCGGCGTAACTTGTCCTTATTTCGTCGATGTTCGACATGATTTTGACGAGGAAGCTCCTTCTTATCCTTGTTGTTATGAGTCAGCCAGTTTACGCAGAGAGGCTTCAACTCCTCGGCTTTGGTGAGCTTTTCCTTTCCATGGTGATAAGGGCCCAACGAGATATGCGTCGGCTCTTACACGTCATTGTTATCGCACCTTGGTTGGTGTAAGACTTTGTGCATCTTCCGGGAAGAATCCTCGGGGACGCGTAGGGATGGCCCACCCATACCCATAGGACCCTACAATTAATTATAGGCATGGGTCTTTAAAATTTAAATTTAATGGGTATTGGCCAGACCCAGGTCCATTAAATTAATTTGGGTCTTAAATGGGTATTACCCATTTATCCATTTACCAAAATCATTTAAACTTATCATGCACATGCCTTTTATTTATTTTTTTTATATTTCATCAAAATAAGGAGGCGCTCGGATGATGCACACATAGGGGTGTGCGTAATTCGGTATACCGACCGAATTTACTGAATTACCGAAATTCGATACAAAACCGAACCGAAAAATTCGGTCCGGTATTCGGTTCTTCAAAAAAACAAATTCGATAAATCCGGTTCAGTATAGATTTTGAATTTCGGTAAACTTGGTTTACCGAATTACCGAAATTTTAAATTAAAATATATTTTATTATATTTATATTGAAAATAAACTAATAATTATATTAATTATACGTATTAATATAAATATTACTGAAATTTTTATTATAAATTTCGGTTATTTCGGTAAAAATCGAATTTACCGAAAAAAACATGGTAGAAACCGAATACCGAACCGAGAAATTCGGTTCGGTATTCGGTATCTAAAATAGGTGTACTGAAATACAGAAATTTCCGTTCCGTTCGGTCCTATGCACGTACATCCCCTTGTATAACGTACATGCCCTATACGAACATGCTCTTCAACTGAAATATGATAAACTAACTGCAATTGTGTAATAAATTGAAGGGCGTGTCGTATAGTAAAAAACAGTTGAAGTTTTACCGTAACATAGATCCACTACAACGTTTGCGACAAAAGAAAAACAAAAACATAAAGTCAATAAATTCATAAATGCACTGCAACAGTGCACCGCACCCCAAGAAAGATGTTTGAAAAGGTAGAAAATCGATGAATAAAATAGAAATAAATAAGAAAAATCGCTTGAATAGTAAATTTCTTTTAAGGGTTAATTCACTTTCAGGCCCTATTAACATGTTTGGATTTGGATCCAGACCCTACTAGAGTTTGGGTTAGGAATAAGGACCAATTTTTCAAAAAATTAAGTGGTCAGGCCCTAAAATAACGCAAAAAGACATATTTAACCCTGATATATGCCAAAATTACACTGTATACCTAAATAATCCGTTCCAGCCAATTATAACAGTTCGGCGCTGAAAAAGAACACTTCATTTCACTTGGATAACAACAGTCTTGTATTGAGTACCATATGTCGTCTATTTAATAACAAATGACTCCGCAGAAGTAACATAACATTCAAAAAATAATACTGATTCCTGCAACATCATTTGTTAATGTGTTACTGCAGGAATCGGTATTATTTTTGAATGATGTGGTACTTCTGCGCCTTCGTTTGTTACTAAATAGACGCCATATGGTACTCAATACAAGACTGTAGTTATCCAAATGAAAGGAAGTGTTTTTTTTTTCAGCACAAAACTGTTATAATTGTTCTTGAACCCTCCACCCGACCATCCCCTTGTTTTCCTAGACAGAAAATTCATCATTATAGGGAGCAATGCTCGATCAGTGGGAAAAATAGGATTCGATAGTCCGATGTAATAAATATGTCTGTTAATAACATTTTACTGTCGATATGTAACGTCTTATGACGTTAAAATAACACTTACGGTTTCCACGGTAACAAATCAGTATAATTGTGTAACAGTTATAATTGTTCTTGAACTCTCCACCCGACCATCCTCCCCCTGTTTCCCTAGACAGAAAATTCATCATTATAGGGAGCAATGATCATATAATGGGTTACCAATTTTCAATCTCGAAACGTGTAATAAGATCGAAACGCTAATGATTCGATCTTTTATAGGAGAACGCTAATGGTCGTCGCGTCGAGTTTAGGATTTACGGTTTAGAGTTTATGGTGTCATACCACATTATGGAAAACAAAACAATGTGTTAACAATCGACTGCGCTCGATCAGTGTGAAAAATGGGGTTTGATAGTTCGATGTAATAAATATATCTGTTAATAACAATTTACTGTCGATAAGTAACGTCTTATGACGTTAAAGTAACACTTGCGGTTGTTACGGTAACAAATCAGTATAACTGGGTAACATAAAACTGACGTCAAATACCATTCAGAAATCACTTTTATTAAGGGTAATTTCGTCAAATCACAGTTTTGGGTCCTTTTCACTTAATTTTTGAAAAAATAAGTCCTTAAAATTAAAGAAAATCCTGACAGGGCCTGATTCCTAATTTTAAAATACAGGAGAGCATGACACAAAATTTGCCCTTCTTTTAACACCTTTTCAATTTGACTTTGACTGCTGCAGATAAAGCTAATGATTTGAGGAGACTCTCCAAGTCCGTTACTTTAAAGCATCGAATTAACGGTTATTGAGGATCGGGATGGAGATGAACGAGAAGTTGAAGAAGTTGAGAACTATGAACGAGAAGTTTAAGAAGTTGAGATATTTGACATGGTACGATTATATTTTTTAAATCTTTAGTTTTTTTTATTTATTTTAAGGATCTCGATGATGTACCATCCTCTCACTTCGAAGATGATATTTGAATATTGTACTTGGATTTGGAGCATGGATTTAATACTTATTAAATAAATAGTTTTTTCGTTTTCATAATTCTTAAACATCAAACTCTGTAGTCATTAGTTATTTAGAGCTTAATGACTGTTACTATAATTTTTATTGTTATATCAATTGATAACAAAGTACATATTGACTCATTTAGTTAATTTTCTGTTAAAAGTTAAAGATTCGTCCAATATCCAATTAAGACTCGTTTACCCGTTAGATTTAATGGATTTGGGTCCATACCCAATTGATTGGACCCATCAAAGATTGGATAGGATCTCCATCTATTTAATTGGGTTTGGGTATGGGTCTAAGTGGATCTACTGATACCTTACCATTGCCATCCCTAGGGACGCGGCCGGTGCTGATGATTGATTCTGGGGTGCTATTAGTCATTGCTATAAAATTCAGGTGTTCTTTTGTGAAACTAAGTCTATGGGTATGATGGAGGCTATTTAGTTATGGAAGATGTGCATAATGCTATCATATCAAATGAGTGCCGCCAAGGATGATGATGATAATGCTAGTGAATTTTTAGATGTTTGATCGGGTAAACAGAATTAAAAGAATAGACCAAGACTACATAAAAAAAATGAAGTCGGAATTATATCTCTAACGTGAGGTTACGTGTTCAATTTTCACTCGTGACTTTAATTGTCGTAGTGTCGTGTTAGTTTAATTGGAATAGGTTGATTTATGGATATTAGTCTCATCCGCAGTGAATGGTGAATCTCATAACTAGTTTAACTAGTTGAGTGGGATACTCAATTTTCTATGAAGGCTATAGGAGTATGAGTTAGTATGCGTGGACTAATGTACTCTTTACGTTAACTAATGAAATCTATGTTCGAATGTCTCTTTGTATACACATTGAAATTGCTATAAAGGTTTTCTAATATTATGATATGTGAGATTGGTTGGTATTTATGTTTACTTATCTAGTTTTGAAGTTGAATATTGTTTTAAAAAATTGTTTTTCTGTGAATGTGGTGAACAATTCATTCGGTCATGGATCAAAGGGCAAGTGATTCACAACCAACAGTGACGAAGAATGACAAGACACGGAGAGGCTGGACAATAGTTGAAGAGAAAGCTTTGATGGCAGGTTTGAAAGATATCATAACAAAAGGATGGCGATCCGATAATGGTTTCAGAACTGGTTATTTGAAGGCACTTGAGGTGCACATGACTACAACAATATCAAATACGAGTATTCGAGCAACACCACACATCACTTCAAGGCTCACAACATGGAAAATGTGCGATATTGGTGGGTTTTAATGCAGAAGGGTCCCAGTGCAAAGACCATGCAAAGACCATGCGTTATAAAACTTGGCTCTATTATGAAGAATGGATTGAGATATCGGTAAAGACAGAGCTAAGGGAAATGAAGCCATGGATTATCAAGATGCAACATATACTGCACCCACTGTTGTGGCTGCGCCAAATGTTGATATTGGAGGTGACTAGCAAGAGAAAAGTAACGATCTTGTCAAGGGATCCACAAACTTCTCCGCGCGAGAATCTAGCACGAGCACAAGAGAAAAAAAGAAGAAACACTGAGCAAGCAACGAGCGTGATGAATTTACTTGGACAATATTGTGTTGATGTGAAGACTAGTCTGAGAGAATTGGTTCAGACAATCAACTCGGAGAGTGCACTAAAATGCGAAGAATATGTTGTGGTTGATCAAATGGAAAGTCTGACTCAAAATAAAAAATTCCTCGTAAGTAAAGAACTAGTCAAGAACTCGGATGAACTTCGATTGTTCTTTAGCCTTCCACCTGACAAGCAACATGACTTCATCATTGCGACTCTTAATGGATAGGTAAACCCATGAATGTGTTGGAATTGGTACATTGTTATTTAGCTTTTGCCAACTTCTTTTGTAATTATTTTTATCGACTTCTTATTATGTGTAAGGGTTTCTAGCTTATTATGCATCTACAAACTTGTCAGGGTTTTGTAATTATTATGTGGCACCTCAGATGTTTTGTTTGGAAATATTATGTGGTGTTCCATCATTTTTGTTGGATGGAAGATGGCTTATTGGAAATGTTCAAACTTAAATAGAGCACATGATATCAGTAACATACACCAAGACATGGTTACATCACATGGTTGCTCATATTACATGCATTTGGTGAAGTACAATACAAGGTCATTTTTATATATTGATACTTGACCGCCAAAATAAACATTCCCATATAGCATACCAATAACACACATAAATATACTAGTCAAAACAGACCTTTCCAACGATAAGAAACACAATGAGATTAGACTAACAATGTTTACATCACTTCTTAAAAAGGACTGCAGGATGCTGTCAAACTACCTACATCGCCAATAGCTTTCAAGGGGGTCCATATAGATCGTAGAGCGATAGATGAGGAGGCATTGGGAATCGTGGAGGAACGACTAGGGTATTGTTGCAATAGCGTTCAAAGCTCGAGTCTTCACTTGCAACAGGGCAAACATTCTCAGTTTCTAGCATACCTCCCAAAATAAGTTTTCTAAAAGGTGTCTGCTTCTGCACAATACATTTGGATCCGGTGACGTTGCCTCGTAGAAATCTTCAATAGTAAAGCGTTTGTCTCCTTCTTTGTGTTAATATCAACTGTGTTGTTCTCGGTATCGCTAGAAATCTCGATCAGCTCGGGAACATTGGTTTGCTGTTGCTTGGCATCATCAAACAAAATGCAAAGTTTTGACCATTGCGCCTCTCCCTCGATAGGCTTTTGCTATTGGATCCTCCTACATATCAAAGTCGATATGACAGTCAAGAAATAGATTACAAAAACATAATATAAATATATGCAATAACATATTCATAATTCCATATCTCAAGTGGTGCATCAACGAAGTTGTACTGTAGAGTCCAAGTAACATCAGGATCTTCCAATATTTTTAAAAATGACAAATTTTCGTTTGAGGACGCTGAATTGTTGGATCAAAAGAGAAACTGGAAACATTCATCAAATTGTAAATTGATGGGTCAACGAAGGTCTGAAATGATGCGTTTCCAGTCCTCGTCGTTCATTTTAGCATGGAACTTAGCAGCTACAAGTTTTGCGATGAAGAAATCATCAATTTTTTTCGGCCAGCAGGCTCAGTACAAGTAATCTTGTCTCGATAATAGTTTACACTTACAACAAATGAAAAAGGATAAGAACTGAAATCAACTAGAACAACTAAATTTGGTTTTTCAGTACCTATTGAAAAACTGCAGTTTCATAACTCTCGTGACTTTCTTTTGATCAATGTTTTAGTGGTTTAAAACGTAAGTTATGTAATAGTCTTTAAATAGGAAGCAGATTGGAGAAAATTAAATAGTTATGGCATGAAAAGGAGTCTCAATCAAATTGAATGCAAGTATACCACCAAATCTTACATTTATACATATATTTTGCTAAAAGCATATGTATATTGATTTCATTGTGTTATCACATCCAACCATTAGATACCAGAAATCCAAAAAGTCAAACATTTCACAATTCAATGATAATAGATGCTACAACTTTCCCTAAATATTGGTGGTTTCATTGGGCATCAAGGCATGGATGCTAATTGGGATAGTTAATAGAGGAAAATATGCACCAATAAACTACCTCAGTGGTAACTAAAATAGCACATAAAACCAATTGATTTTATTAAATCGTCAAATTCACACAAAATATCTTCATCAAAGCTTCACATATCCATATAGTTATGATAAATTACTAAAGCTAACAGTAAGAACTGTAATTACATAAAAACAGCAAGATCGGTGCTAGAAAGCCGTGATTTAATTTATACACTTTACCTTGGGTGCTTGTACTGTTGACGGATTCAGTGGAGGGTTCCTTGTACTGTCGAAAGTTTCGGATGAAGGAAGATAGATTGGGGATGAAAGAGAGAGATTGGCTAGGGCTTTTCTTGAAGAAGGGTATAACAGTCTTCTTCTCATTGTAGCCCAACATAGATTAGTTATCTTGGTTTTATGTGGTCTAATAAATAACAAAACGTGGGTCCAATTTAATACAATTTATAGGATATGGGCTGATAGTTATATCGTGGGCTTAGTATGTTGCTTTTATTCGATATTGGAACTAAACACTGCCTAAATATATAGTAAGACTGACGCGGCCCATCAATTATTATACATCTCTTCTTGTTGACCTTTTGAAACTTGTAATAATATTAAGGGTAAAGTCTATCATACCCCCACGTGGTTACACTAAAATTCAACGTTACTACCATGTGGTTTTTTATTACGCGACACACTTTATGGTTTCTAAAACATAGAACCGTACTCATATCAGCACTTTTTGCCTAATATTGCATCACACGCGCTATTATTGCGCTGTAATAGAACTTGGTAAAATTTATTGACATAAATGCCCCAGATCGCCGTCGCTGCGCAGAACATGCCGCATATGCTGCAGATGAATCGGGGAGGCGGCGCTGCGCCAATGGGATATTTATATTCCTGCAATACCGGTGGTGCTGCCGAGGCGGCGGCGGCCATGGAAGAGTGGTGTCCGGATACGGTGGCGTGGGGCATATATATACCTGCATTGGTAGCTGTGGTGGCAGATGATTGGGAAATTGCGGTGGTGGTGATGGTGATGGTAGAATATTTGGGTAGGTTTGGGCTACTTTATAGTGAAATATTTGGGTGGTGTTTACTTTTTTTTATACCGATTCAACTATTTTTTGGGAGGTTTAAGATTAAATATTTGACATGCTATTCGCATTGTTTACGGGTTCCTATTAAACAGTGGTATATAAGCAAAATGACCAATAACCCAACCACAATCAAGAAAATACAACATACCTCAAAAGAAACACAGAGAAAAAGAGAACGGGAAGAAATCAACTCCCCAGCTCAAAATCGCAGTCGCGTGATAATATGTGTTTATTGAGTTGCTTTAGTCTATTGTTGTCTGTTATACCTGTTGAGCTAAGCCCTTGCCGAGGTTTAGCCGATTCGTGTCATAATTTGTGATGTGTAATGATACTCACCTTAATGATCTTATTCCCCCAAGAAAAGGAACAAAAATTAGAATGTTGATTAGTATCAGCTCTTGAACTAACTAAACTATGGTGTTTGCCTCGATCAGTTAGCCCCCTTCGAGTTAAGAACATATTCCCAGGACAAAAACTATTTTTATTCATGCTTTGTAGTGCTTCCCCTTGTGTAGAATCTGTATAGCTCTGTGAGGGACAATTCCTACCCTATCAAGTTAATTAACATCACATAGGTGCTGATCGGAGGCGTACGGTGAGAGGGAGGTGAAGTAGGGGTGGTTCGGTACGGTATACCGTACCAAAACTGTGATACCGTATACCGTACCGAAATTTCGGTATTGAAAAATATCATACCAATACCATACCAAAATGTCGGTATACCTTAAATTTCGATACGGTATCATACCGAAATTTCGGTATGGTATCGGTATCATACCTTCTATACCATTCACACGGAGCGTTTTTTACCATGCATGTCCGTAGCTCGTTAATTCGTTGTGTTCGAATTTTTAGTCTTTTCATACTCCCATGCCCCAATAAGATGGATTATTAATGCCAAACTTTCCAAAATAAAAAGATTTTTGATTCATAAAATAACCTTAAATAATTTATATATTTTAGTTAGTCTCCTTAGTAAGACAAAGAACTTTACAAAACGACAAAATACAACTTTATATACAGACTAATTAAAACAAAATGGCTATTTTGTATTTCCTTTGTTTTTTAATGTAAGTAAAATATGGTGGACCTCAATAATCTTAGAAAGTTGGGTATAATTAATAATTTATCTAAATAAATTTATGAAGATCCTTATATATTTTTATCCATTTTATATTTTTTTGAAATAATATAAATATGCAGGTGTGTGTATATATGTATACATAACGATTTTATATTTCAGTATTTCGGTATAATCGGTATACCTAATTTTTAAAATTTTCATACCAATACCGTACCGAAAATTTCGGTACGCATACCTTACCAAAAACTTCGGTATACCAAAATTTTCGATATTTTCGGTACGTTTCGATACGATAAGGACGGTATATTGGTATTTCGGCTTATTTCCCCAGCCCTAAGGTGAAGTACTCTGTAGTAAGAAAAAGGAACTGAATCTGACAACCTTGAACGGTTTCGAAGGACTTGGTAAGAAGTCAACTCTCCATAGTTTTGAGGAGAAAGGCCTTCTACTCTTCTTCTCATCCTCACTGTTAGTTCTTGCTGTAAATTAAAGTGTCCTTTTGTGAAACTAAGTTTATGCGGATGGCTATTTATGGAGAAATGTGAGTGTTCTAACACAGAAAATGAAAATAGATGTTTACGTGGTTCGGCCTCGACGTCAGGCCTACTCCGCGGACCAACGAATCTCCGATGTTCAAAAGCGATTTACAAGACCACAACGTCTACTCTATGACCGTAGTTGACAACTTTCGTTAATTCTCACACTATCGAACGATACAAGCCCATGAAGATGGTAGGGTGAACTCGAAAATCTTGTATTAAAAGTCAGTCATAAGCTGTATTCTGCTCCTCATGCTTCCAACGCTTGTACGTTTAGCTTTGTCGTTTGTACCTCACGCTCAACTGTAACTTACATAATCGCCTATGCAACAAACAACTTCAATTTCAGCCATCCATCTCTTTCCGTTTTAATCTGATGGTTCACAATTAAATTCTATCCATCGGATCACGGTGCAAAGGATCAAATGGATCACGATTGATCTGAGAATTTTCAATTCTCAGCTGAAATTCATTTTTCCAAAAGCTTTGGTCATCTAGACAGCTTTCCGCCCATTTCCTTCCCTGAGCTTTGATCATCACAACGGATTAAGCTTTGATTTATGAGCATGATAGTCAAGGTCATGGCTATCTTTGCAATATAGGCGATACTATATTTTTCTTCTTTCCTTGAAGGCGATGATTACCAAGGAAGGAATATTGGTATAACAAATACTTACAATGATCACAATTGTACACTACGAGATTTGCTATGGTGCCCACCTACCGTAAGCACCGCCGTGAATACCATAAACAAATCTCTCAATTTTTTGCATTTCTTCGATTCTCAGCCGCCAAAATCTCCGCAGATCCCCCATATCCATTGCTAACCTAAATCGCCCACTCCAACACGTTAATTTTTAAGAAAATTCATTATTTATCATTCACATATAGACGACATACCCAACCGTGCTGGGTAGGAGACCTTCGGCTAGTACGGCTCACTGGTGGTCGAGCATTCTCTTCCGCCTTTTCTTTTTCAGGCGTGGTCTCTTCCTTTTCGTTTCGACCTTTCTCCTTTTCGGGGACGAAATCTTCGTCTGGCACGGCATCACAATTGGTCATGCCTTTCCTTTGTCAGCCTTTACCTTCTCGACATCGTCGCCCTTGCTTTCCTCCACTTCTGGCTCGTCATGGTCCTCGAAATCAGCTTTCTCCTTTGAATTCTGCTTGGCGTGTACTTCTTGCAATTCTATCCGTTCCTCAGGGTTATCGCGTTGCAATACTCCTTAGGGTTTGGTTGTAACTCGGGAGTGATCCTTGATTTCGCCCCACCAGTTGTTTCGCTAATTGGCCAACTTGCTGTTCCAACTTCTTAATTGACGCATCTGTGTTCTAAGCACGTATATCGTTCGCTTCCATATACTCCTACATCTTCGTCATTCAACTCTCGTGAGCTGCAGTGGTGTTGATGAAATTCGTGAGGAGCGTCTTCATCATGTCATTCATCTCCCTCATATCGTCAGATCCTAACCCCGCGGATGCGTTCTGATACTGTCGTGGTGGTTCGCCTTGGAAACCGGATGGTCTAGGCTGAAATTCTGGCGTCCTTGCCCCTGGTGGTTCTGATTCCCATACACCAGATTGGGGTGTGCTCGAGGTTGGAAACCTCGCTGTCCTTGGTGGTTACCCATGTAATCGACGTGCTCCAGTGGTTGCCCGAGTTGGCACTCGGACGTCTCGTGGGCTCATCACAAATCGCACATTGTGTTTTATAAGGCGGATGCTGCGTCGGTGCGATGGTCGCCATGGAGTTCACGAGCTGTGTCTGTCCGGATTTTGGAAGTAGTGCGCCAATCACAGTCTGCAGCTGAGAGTTTGTCGCCCCGATTTGTTGCTGGAGCGCCTCAAATTTGGCATTCGTGGTGTCTCCTCGCTCACTCCAAACACGCCTGGCGTCTTAATCTTCGTATTGCCTCTCACGAAACTATCCTCGAGTAGTCCTCAATCGGGTTCCACGCATTGGTGGCACTGAGCTTCACGAGCCCTCCTCCTGCGGCTCCGTCTAACATATGGACAGTCTGATCATTGAGCCCCTCGTGGAATCGGTTGATCTGGGCTGCCTTCTACATCCCGTGTTGCGAGCACTTCTTCAGTAGCGCCTTGTATCGCTCCCACACCTCGTAGTGATTTTCTGAGTCCTTCTGGTGAAACGATATCTCGTTTTCAGTCTTAGCACCCTCGACAACGGAAAGTAGTGGCCGATGAATGCGGCTCGCATCTCCTCCCACGTAGTGATCGATCGGGGCGACAACATCAAACCAATCCTTGGCTCTGAACTTCAGGGAGAATGGGAATAGCATCAGTTTGATGGCAGGCAAGGGCGGCCCGCGTGCTGCGAGTGCAAGTGTAGCTATCAAAAGCCCCTAATAAGATTTTTTGACAGCCCTTAATAAGATTTTTCATGTATAGCTCACATAGAAATGGCGACAATTTAGTATGAATCGTGTCCGTTCTGTAAGGTAAATAAGGTCACAGATGGTTATTCCATAACTTGCAATAGGTTGGTTACACACACTATTTCGAGGTAATCACTTCGTTGCAAATACAAATGCATTTACATGATTAAAGATTAAAGACAACAATTAGTGACAAATTTGCGTTCCAAACAGATGACATACTAGAATGATCATGCGAAGGTCATA
Source organism: Craterostigma plantagineum (assembly GCA_027422505.1). Taxonomy (NCBI): domain Eukaryota; kingdom Viridiplantae; phylum Streptophyta; class Magnoliopsida; order Lamiales; family Linderniaceae; genus Craterostigma; species Craterostigma plantagineum. Next base: position 9,252 of record JAPQWV010005156.1, on the reverse strand, counting down.
TTAGGCATATCAGCATCGGAATTAGAGCATATTTACATTGAGTTATAAATGTTGTCACGATTCAATTTTTCACGGGTCTTAAATTTATTTTTTCGGACAATATTATGGGTTGGAGATGATGGCCATTCTTATTAGAAGATTACGTGAATAATCGCCTGATGTTGAAATTTGTGTTTGTACTGAGGGCACAAAACCAAACGATGATGAAGAGATTTCACATGTTTTTAGAGCCGATTGGGAGGAGGAGTATAATTATTTATTTTTCAAGGAACAGTATGATGTCATTTGCTAATATTTGTTATTTTTCTCGTTAGATGTAACATATTGATTTAATTACGTTTAGTTATGCACTTTACGATTTTATAGTTTCCGACACATACTATAATATTGCATTTTTTGTATTAACACATGATTAAATTATGATAATAGTAAATTAAGTATCTATGTATATTAATTAAGACGTTCATTGCACGAGCGCGCACTAGTATAATATAAAATGTGTCCAAATTTTCATTGACACATTGACTTTCAACTGCCGACTTTTGCTACGTGTAGCAGATGAATTTACACGTGTAATGATGCTAAGATATAGAGCTGTGAAAACGGACCGACGGGGCGGGGTGGGCCGCAGCCCGCCGAAGCCCGCCAGTGGGCGGGCGGGCTCGGGTATACCCGCCACCTGGCGGGCTTGGAAAATGAAGGCCCGCCCCGCCCCCCGACGGGCTGCGGGCCTGGCCGGTCTTAGCCCGTCTACTAAAACTTCAATGCCCAATGCCCTAATACAGACCACACACACTTGAACCAAGAAAAACCGAAGATTATCTCACAAAAGAAAGCCAAAATTTTTTCCACAGTCGTGATTGAGCTGTATTGTGCATCCGTCTTCCCCATTCTCTCTCTTGAAGAAATCCATATTAGGATTGCTGGAGAAAAACGATCGTGAGAGAGAGCTGATTTCAATTTTGTGTGTTTCTATTCTGCTCAACAACTGTACAACCCAGCATTTTTATATTTACAAGCAACTTATATAAAATTACTAAGATATCCCTAACTACTTACAACTGCTAAATAAACGAGAACATAGAAATATAGCACTAATGAACTTCGAAGGTTGATCTCTGCTTCAGCTTCTTCTTCATGTCTTGATAAGTCTTCAGCCCCCCCCCCCTCAAGATGAGCGTGGGGTAACCACAAGCTCATCTTGGACAAAAGCGAGTAGAACCCATTAGGATAAAGTGACTTCGTAAAGAAAGACATGCGTGGGCAAAATGAATCCTGCTTTGTATTGATCACGAACCACATGACAGTCTATCTCGATATGTTTCGTACGCTCATGGAAGACTGGATTCGAGGTGATGTAGATAGCTGCCTTGTTGTCGCAATGTAATAAAAGAGGAAGTGGTAAAGACACCTGAAGATCTGAGCAGATGTAGGAAAGCCATTGAAGCTCTCTAACAGTCGAGGCCATGGCAGGATACTCAGATTCTGCTGTAGAGCAAGAGATGGTAGATTGCTTTTTTGTTTTCCAACATATCAGCCAAGTACCAAGGAACACACAATATCCTGTTAGAGAATGTCTTGAAGATCGACATGATCCCCAATCAGCATCACTGTAAGCTTGTAATGTCAAGGGAGAGTTGCTGGAGTAGAACAGCCCTGTGGAGCTCGTATGCTTGAGATACCTGAGAACATGCTGAACAGCATTCCAGTGAGAAGTGTGTGGAGAATGGACAAATTGACTAAGTTGCTGGACAGCATAAGAAATATCTGGGCGAGTGAAATTGAGATACAATAATCTCCCAACAAGCGTCTGTATTTCAAAGGATCTTCCAACAATTCAGAAGGATCTGTATCTGAAGCTGTGAAGATAATACCACCAGGCAAGGGTGTTGGTGCAGGGGAGCAATCCAACATATGGGTATCACGCAGAATATCCAGAACATACTTAGTCTGGCTGATATACAGTCCTCCATCAGATCGAGCAATTTCCATGCCAAGGAAGAACTTTGCTTGTCCCAGATCTTTAGTGGTAAAAGCTTGATCCAGAAATGTCTTAACTTCCTGAATTTGGGCTGCAGAAGTACCTGTCAACAACACATCATCCACATAGACAAGCAAAAAAAGCTGATAATGATCTGTGACAAGCTTGAAAAAGCAGTGGTCATGTGCAGATTGCACAAAACCAAAGGAAAGCAGTTTAGAAGTGAACTCAAGGTTCCATTGACGAGATGCCTGCTTTAATCCATATAGAGACTTCTTTAGCTTGCAGACCTTGTTGTGACTGGATGACTTGTAACCCGGGGGAAGTTTCATATATACATCCTCATCCGAATGACCATGTAAGAAGGCATTGTTTACATCAAGTTGATGCAGATCCCAATTCTTTATGGCAGCAATGGCAAAAATTGCTCTAACAGTCACCACCTTTGCCACAGGTGAAAAAACCTCAGAATAATCTTCTCCTTCAGTTTGGGTGAACCCCTTTGCTACAAGTTTTGCCTTATATTTGTTGATGGAGCCATCTGCATTGCACTTAACTCGATATACCCACTTACAACCAATTAGTTTCTTGTCTTTGGGCAGCTCAACAAGCTCCCAGGTGTTATTTGCCTCAAGAGCTCGAAGCTCTTCCTCCATGGCATCAATCCACCTTTGATCATTTCTAGCACTGTTATAGGTTGATGGCTCATGAATTGTGGAGAGATTTGCCATGAAAGTCTTATGAGAATCTGGTAAGACAAGGTCTGAAGCAGTATCAGAGGGCAATGAGCAGGAACTGGCACCAACAAAGTCTTTCATCCAGACTGGTGGCTGCCTTGCCCGTGTGCTCTGCCTCAAATTTTGTCCCTCACATGGTAGGATTCCTTGATCACTACCCAAGAGGTTAGCACCATCATCAGGAACCAGGGGTTGATCATCAAGTTGAGGAGTTGAAGTGCTTCTGCCATTGGTATCAAAAGGATCCCCAAGACATATGTCAGGTAATACAGTCTCTGTTACTTCAGAGTCAAAAGAAGGGAACTTTCATGGAATTTAACATCCCTTGACACAATGATCTTGTTTAACTCCGGGCAAAAGATCTTTTACCCCTTTTGTCCAGCTGGATATCCCACAAAGATCCCACTCAAGGATCTTGAATCAAACTTATCCTTGCATGGATCAAGATTGAAGACATCAGCACCACATCCAAAGTTCCTGAAGTGATCATAATCTGGTGCTCTTTTATGCAGCACTTCAAAAGGACTCTTCCAGTGAATAATTCTAGAAGGCAGCCTGTTAATGAGATGAACCGAAGTGAGTACAGATTCTCCCCAAAAGGTTTTGGGCAGTTTGGATTGAAACAAAAGAGCTCTTGCCACTTGAAGAATGTGTCTATGCTTCCTCTCCACAACTCCATTCTGCTGTGGAGTGTAGGTGCAGCTCCTTTGGTGAACCATGCCTTGGTTTGCTAGAATGTCCTGGAAGGAAGAGCTAAGAAACTCAGAGCCATTGTCAGACCTTACAGTTTTGATTCTAGCTTCATACTGCCTTTCAACATAATGCATATATGTCTTAAAAATTTTTGATGTTTCTGATTTGTACTTCATCAGAAAATCCATGTATATCTGCTGTAATCATCAACCACTGTCAAGAAGTAATGACACCCTGATATACTAGGCTCCTTGTAAGGTCCCCAGATGTCAAGATGTAGCAGCTCAAAACAATGTAAAGACTTAATGTTGCTAACAGGAAATGAAAGCCTGTGTTGTTTAGCTCGAGGACAGATTGCACAGTCTGAGATCTCATCAAGGCCATTTTTATTCATGATAGAACTAGGCAAGTGTTTCATAATATGCATTGAAGGATGTCCAAGTCTACAATGTCAATCATTGAATGAAGCAGCAACAATGTCATTATTAAGACTACTAAAGCTGTGTCTGGTATTACTAGGTAAAAGACTCGATGCATAGAGGTCTTGAGCCTTTGCAATTGCTTGTCTTGAAAAGGATGAACTGTCGAGTACATATAGATCTCTGTGAATCCTCCCTGCTGCAATGACTTTATCACTCTGCAACTCAATTACCAGGAAAAATTCAGTGTAGAATTTAAAGAAAGCATTAGAGTCACTAGTGAATTTTCTGACTGAAAGCAAGTTGTAGCGAAAACTTGGGATATAAAGACAATCCCTAAGTATCACTCTTGCAGAAAGATGCACATCCCCTTTGTGAGAAACAGATTTAACGCTCCCATCTGGCAGATAGACAGGAACAAAACCTTTAACAGGTTTAGGAGAATCAATAAGCTCAAGGGCTCTGCACACCCAGTGTCCACTAACCATGTATCATTACTCACCGTATCTGACCTGCCACAATCAAAATCAGGTATAGTAGAGCTACCTGCAAAATCATTCATGTGTGCAAATTTCAGAGCCACATGGTCATCTCTCCCCTTTTCTTTCATCATTTTGGCTAGTTCCTTTTTCATTACTTCCATCATTCTTGAGTACATGTCCTCTTGATCTCCAGCATTTGATTCAGCTCCTTCAGTCTCGACAGTGTAAGCTCTAAAGTTACTGTGGTTCACCTTTGGAGCGATGTTGTTCTTGCTTGAGTCAATCCATCAGGAAAACCATTAAGCTTATAGCAAGTATCCTTAGTGTGTCCTGTTTTCTTGCAATAGGTACACTCGGGAAAACCAGTCAGCTTGAAACATTCATCCTTGCTGTGTCCAGTCTTTTTGCAATAGTTGCACACGAGATGATTCCGATTTTGCTTCACTGAGGCCTTGCTCGAGCTGAATTTCCTTTGATCAAGGTTCTTAGCCATCATAGCTGAATTCTCCCCTGAAATGCTCATGTTCATAGATACTTCTCTGTGTTTCTCGGCTTTAGCAATCATGGCATAAATTCTGTTTACTGGAGGTAAGTCATCAAGAAACAACAGTTGGTTTCTCTCTGATTCAAACGCATCATTCAGCCCCATTAAGAATTGCATAGACTTATCTTCCATATCTCTTTCCTCAATCTTCAATCTAACAGCTGGTATGGCATCAATTGCAGGTCTTAATTGATCCAGCTGGTCCCATAGATTTCTCATTTTGTTGTAGTACTGAACGACTGTCATGCTTCCTTGCTTCAAACACACTATCTCTCGCTTTATCTCATAGATTGCAGAAACATTCGATGTTCCATACCTCTCAGCTATCTCGTCCCATAGCTGCTTAGCATCATGAATGAACATAAAGTTGTTAACAATCTCCTTTGAGATGGAGCTTTTGATCCATCCGGTCACCATACTGTTTACTTTTATCCACTTTCTGTAAATCGGCGAATTAGCACTTGGTTTCATGTATTTGCCATTGACAAATCCAATCTTCATCTTCGCTTCAAGCGCCTCCATCATAGAAATTCGCCAGATCAGATAATTCGCAGCAGTTAAAGGAGTCGACACGATCATCATTCCAGGATTATCTGATCCGTGCAGCAGGTAATCTTCTTCCATTTCTGCCATTTCAGTCGAGTTACTCCACTTGCAGCTTCAAATGAACTCATACTTCAAATCAATTCTTAACAATTTCAAGATTTCGATTCATAAACTATCGCTTAGAAGGACGAAACGAGCTCTGATACCATGAAGAAATCCATATTAGGATTGCGCGGGAGAAAAACGATCGAGAGAGAGAGCTGATTTCAATTTTGTGTGTTTCTATTCTGCTCAGCAACTGTACAACCCAGCGTTTTTATATTTACAAGCAACTTATATAAAATTACTAAGATACCCCTAACTACTTACAACTGCTAAATAAACGAGAACATAGAAATATAGCACTAATGAACTTCGAAGGTTGATCTCTGCTTCAGCTTCTTCTTCTTCATGTCTTGATAAGTCTTCATCTCTCCAAGCCCTTTTGACCCAATTCGGTCCTTACCTTCCACGTTCGAATCTGCCAAAAATCAATCGAGAACTCACAAGTCAGAACAGAAACAGAGCAAGATTCAGCTTTTTTACCCAATAATCAGAGCAAGAAAATAAGAAAAGAATCAAATCAACCTTCGAAACATTCTCAACTGTCTTCTTCTTTACGCCGCCAAGATCCGCGAAGAATGTGGGGTGGCTCTGGCTGGTGTGAGGTTGATCGTGCTCACTGATGTGGGGTGTGGAGGTTGAGATGTTGGGAAAAGAAGTGAAGTAAATGACCGTTGAAACCTTCGATCGATTGAAGAAGATTTTATTCTTTGTGGGCTTTAGCTATTTCAATACCCAATCAAATGTCATATGCATAGCCCATAAGTTATTATTTAACATTCACAGCCCAACCCATACAATGTATAGTATAGTTAGGCAGCGTTTACTTCGTTGGATAAAACAAGATAAATATTATCTATCCAGATTTGCCCATGTTCAGTTGCCAAGATAAAGCCCATTAAAGCCCGATACAAAAAGTTGGCCCGTTGTTATTATCTGTTGGATCTCAGATAAGTTGGGTAGGATAAATAATCAAATCCATGCTATAATCTCTGAAATGACTAAAATCTCTCTCGAACAAGAAAAATCCCCAAATTTTGAGATTCCCACGTAACATTTTTCCTAGAAATCGCACGGTGGACAAAATTTCAGCAACAAATCATACAAGCACTGAGGTTCGACACAAGAAGAGGAGTAGCTCGATTAGGTAATCCATGACCAAGCATTTTCACAAAAATCACGAGTTTGCCGGTGTTTGAAAACGAGTTTAACCTCCTAATCGCCAGTGGCTTCGGTTCGGATTAAACTTTCACCTAAGTTGAATTGCCGGACGACGTCGTGTTTGCCCCAAGTTTCGTGCTGTGTTGTCACGCTTAAACCGTCCCCCTCTGAGTGTAAGCATCCCAAAATTATCAAATTCCATAGAAAAATTTACTTACTTTGGAGTTATCCTTTAAATTCTTTTGCGTATAGTTTCTTTCCTCTCTTATGGAGCATGTATGTTGGAGATGATATGTTTGTTGTTGGCTTTCGCTAAAGAAAGGAGTTAAATTGTCTGACAAGCTGAATTGTGTGATCAACTTAGGTTTAATGAAGATAATATAGGCTTCAACTGTGAGATTAGTAATTCTAGGGACTTTGAGTTGATTGATGAAGATAGTGAGAGCTTTGAGTAGCTTCAATTTTCAGTCTGCCACTAATCCGAACTTGTTGATATATACCTCTTGTATTCGTTTCTTTTCCTTTTCGTGGAACTTTTACGGACGGTAATAGTGGAGCAAATGAAGGTGGATTTGAGATTGAACTTTGAAGTCCTCTACTGAAAGGCTCTTGCCTTTGAATTCTGCGCGGATGGCCTTGGAGTTTGTATTTAGTGTTTGTATTTGCTTTTAACTCGTGGAATGCTTCTTACAGCCTAGTATTGCCGGGAGATGTATGCATGATTGGAATTTGTACTCAACAACTCATCAGAAAGAAGCTAAGATCAATCTCATCCAGGTCGACAAAATGCGTTAGCACGTACCTCTTAGATGATATGAGAAATAATGAATTATGCTATTGTCTGTTCTTCATATTATGTTCGGTATTTTCGGTTGATGTTGAATATTTTTTTGTTAATGCAAAATGTCTCGTTAGTTTGAATATTATAGACGGGGTAGATTTGTCATAGTGCGGGTGTAAAATAGATTTCTATCAATTAATCATTGTAAGTGAACACGGCTTTTCTTTGTCTGAAAAACTAACTAAACAGCATTGATAAGATGGGACAAGACTATTTATCTTACCGGGCTTTTATCTCTCACTTTCTCATGCCACAAACCAAACGCGGCCTTATTATTTTCATTATAGGCGGGCTGCCCGCGGGCTAACCCGCCTAGGCCCGCCTTCTTGCGGGCCTAAAAAATCAAGGCCCGTCCTGCCCCTTTGGCTGGGCGGGGCGGGCGGGCCCCATTGTCGGCTCTACTAAGATATAAAATTTACACAATATTAGAGAATAAATAAACAAAATAATTTCTCAAAGGTCAAGAGTTTGATTTTGTTTGACAAGGTCAAAGTGGCTACCACTAGACCATCTCCATAGATCATCCCCAAAGCAAAACTCAAAATGAGTTTTTACATTTCTTCATCTTGCTCTGCTCTGTTCTGTTCTTTTTTGAATTGCGAGGATGGTGTCCACTGCTGCGAAACGCCTGGAGAAAAGCAAGTCCAAGTATACAAGCGGCGACGAACACTGAGAATATTCTCGATGGAGTTCCAAAGCTAGTGTTTATAAGATCGGCAATCCACGTCTTGGGTCTCTTCTTACAGTGCTCTGTTATCTTCTTCTTGACGTCGTCGAAGACAACGTCGTCCTGGTGAGCAACCCTGTTGGTGTCGATCTCCTTGAAGCACTTCACCACTCGCTTGCGGTCGCGAAAGTGGTCTATCAGTATTCCCATCTCCTCAAGCTCTTTGACGTCATCGAGATTTCATCAGCATCGCGTAGGACGAGACGGTGTAGTCTTCCTTAGTGTTGTTTGGGGAGAGGCTATCAAGTTCATTAGCATCACACGGTGCTGTTCAGAAACGTGAAGCACTCCTCTGTAGAAGAAGATATGCTATTTGAATCTGACAGCATTGAACGAGGAGGTGTTGTTAGGAGAAGAAGGACTTGGACTGAAGCGAACTCCCTTGGCTTTGAGATCCATGGCTGGCGGAATAAACATGATTTGCGAGTTCTGCGGTGAGCAGGGATTCTCTGCCGTGACTGCTGCTCTCCAAACGGTCTCAAGAAGGTGAAGAGGCTTCTTCTCCTCTCTGGGAGGAATAAGTTGATCATCATAATCCCTCAAGTGCAACATGATTAAGAAATCACGCACAAGTTCTTGAGATTTCTCTTGGCCTATTAAGAGCTCGATTACGAGGAAAGGGACCTGATTCTCTAGCTTCATAATGTCTTGGAGGATAGACGAACAAGCCGCAGGCCCGATATTCATCTCCGTGTTTGACATGTAATTTATGACTAGCCTCATCGTTGAGAACTGGGGCGTCGGCGTAGCTTGTCCTTACTTTCTCGATATTCTCCTTGATTTTGACGACGAGGAGGGCCTCCGATATCTTCTCATCCTCGTTGCCATTAGTGACGCCGAGGAGGGGCTTCTTCAGTGACTCCTCGGCTTCGCTGAGCTCTTTCTTTCCATGGTGGTATGGGCCTAACGAGACGATGATCGGATCATACACATGATGATGATGATTTTCGGAGGATTGAAGAAGTGAGCTTCGGCGTAGCTGTTGCGGGACTTTGTGCATCTTCTTCCTCGAGGAGGAG
>JAPQWV010005155.1:0-22027 GCA_027422505.1 Craterostigma plantagineum | reverse complement strand
GTGCTTTCCTGAATTTCAGGGCCAAAGAGGTGACATGTATTATCAGAGAGCATTAGGTTTTCAAGCTCAACCCAAAGCGTTTAGTGCTGTACAGAGGAAGTACTTCATCTTTTTTGGGTTTGTTGTCATTTGAAAGCCCAATCCTTCGTGGGGATCATAGAAAGTCTATATCTTTAGGTTGGTTAAGAAAGGTGGTTTCGATCAGTTTGACCTCTTTTGGTGAGAAGATCTTCTAATTCTTTGACTTTTCCTTATATAGTCGAACGCGCTCTTCAGTGATTAGTTCGTATTGAGAAGACACTTTACTCGTTCGTCTTCATAGTCTTTTAAGTCTTACATAGCTCATTGATTGTTTTTCCTTCGTCCTCTACCCTTCTATAAGGTCTTTACTTTAGATTCAGACAGGGTTTATCTTGAAGAATAGCTAGCTCTTCTTGTCGTTTACCTAGTAACGCGTAATTTTTCTCGAGTTTCTTTGGGTTTCTGAATGATCCTTACAATGCATGGAGAGTTTGTTAATCCCATGTTCTAGTTTAATGATATCATTTATGGATGAGGAGTATACCTCTTAGTTAGATGAAGAGGCATCCGTCCTGTCTGTGCCTATGTCTTGTTCTTCCTCCTCGGAATCATAGTCATTGCTTTTCACCATGAAGGCCACTTCATTCTCCTCTTCTTCAGACATGTCCTCTAGCCATTCCTCTTCCTCACCAGTACAATTCCACCTCCTTGTGTTTGAAATGCTGAAACTTCTTCTTGTAGTATTCGTGTTTTTCTTCTTAGGCCGGAAGCATTCTGAGCGAAGTGACCCGTTTTACCACAATTGAAGCACTTCTTTGATACTTCAGCTTTCTTTGTTTTAGCCTCTTCGGGAGCAACAACTTTTGCTTCCCGCCAGAGGTTCGTTAATTGTGTTGAAGCAAGATGATGATTTCTTGGCACTCATCTATTGACTGTCTTTGAGATCATAGCTAGATTCTTTTTGATTGATTCGAGTTCGTCCTCAGATTCTTGATCTGATTCAGCTTGTCTGATGTGTCAGATTGAAGCGTGAAAAGGAACTTGATGTCTGGAACGCTGGATTTTGATCTTCTCCTGATGATAGTTAGGAAACGAAGATAACTGTCTCGAAGTTCTCCCCCTCCTTAGCTTTGAAAGAATCATAGGCAGTGAGGGTGCTCGGTTTCGTAGACAGGTTGCTAACTTCTGTCCCGACTATCATATTGCATGCTTCATCCTTCCTTTGCAGTGACCATTGCGTCGACTTGCTTGTAGACATCATTTGCTAGAGCCTGAAGTATGTAGTTTGAAGCAAGCTTGTCCGCTCTGGCTCGTGCTCTCTCGACGTCATTGTATCGACTAGGGTCCTTATGAGTTATCCTCTCTGGAATGGGAGGAACCGCATCGGGTTGAGCAGGACTGATAAATTGAGCGTGCCCCTCAAAATAGAGGAAAGCATGTTGTTAGCGAGGTCTACATCCTTGATTTCTATGAAGTTGATGAAAACTTGTTTGCATATGCCGTACTCTCCCCATCTTAGCAGTGGTGCACGGTTGTCAAATTCAATAGCGAGACCGTCCATGTTTTGTTTGGTAATGATCGTTAACGCTAAATAGATCTGCGAAATGTAGTTACGAATAAAAAATTAGTCAAGTTTGAAGAATCTTAAGTGTTGAGTCAAGATACTTAATGTATTCTGTCGTATGTTTTAATCGGATGATTTTTGCCTAAGGCTTGAGATCGGGCGATTTGAGTTGTAAGAGATCAAAATTTCGTGTGTCGTCAAAATTTGGTCGACTCAATTTTTAGTGTTGCCAGTCGATCGATTCTAATACTATAGAAGTAAGTTCGGGTTATTTTGTCATAAGTGCTGAGAATCGGGCGATTAAGGTTCTAGGATGTCAAAATCGGGCGATAAAAATTCAATTTCAGAGTGCTATAATCGGGCGACACTGTGAATCGGGCGACAGAGATCCTAAAGGCTTGAATAGGCGACAGAGTCCGAAGAAGTTTGGTTTCAGGTGATTTTAATTCGGAGTGTCGTGAACCGGGGGATAGATATGATCGATTTTTAGTTCGGAGATTTTGGTCCAATTGGAAGCGTTTCGATTGACTAAAATTGGGTATTGTAGCCTATCAGGCGATGGAGCGTCGGGCGATAGAGTTAAATGGACTGAAAATCGCCGAGAATTTGATTGGCGAAACCAAAGATCGTTATTGTAGCCTTTTGGGCAATTCGAGCGTCGGGCGATAGAGTTAAATGTACTGAAAGTCGCCGAGAATTTAATCGGGCGAAACTCCGCACAGTGAGTTCTCGTTCGGCCAAAACCTTCAAATTTTTTAGTACTTCTATATGTCTACCCGAAAGTGATGAACATACATAGAAAAACCAGATTTTCAGGCTCGTTTTTTTATCAATCCTACTCAAACTTGACGAAAATCGACGTGAAGACCAAAATAGTACTCATAGTTAGTTTTCTAATGTCTTAAGGGAAAGAAATCAGTGAAAACGATTTGAAACACCCAAAAATAGAGAGAAAAATCGAAAATGAGTTTTCAATTCCTCAAATCACGTCGGAATCGAGCGAAACTGGATTCAAATCGAAGATAGTGATCCATGTTAGGCTCTGATACCACTTGATGGTCCTTCTATTACCGAACAAGGATCAAGAGATAGGTTAATATGCTTAATACGAGAAGAACACCTTGAGTGTGTGTGACTGTATGTTTTTCTAAGGAAAAGTACAAGGTGGCTTACTTTTGGAATTCTTTTGATAAACCCTAATTGCGGTAAATATGGGCTTTATATACCACAAGTAGTTGGTATATTAAAGCCCAGTCACCTAACTTCCACTTAATTACACAAGTTCCACCAAACTACTACAACCCTTAAAAAACAAAATAAGGCTAAGGCTTAATTACATTGAGGACACTATAATAAATTCTAACATTATTAAAGCAAAAGAAAATCAGGTAAATTACCTTAAACATTAAATTAGTATACTTACAATAGAGGATAAACTTTAGAATCCTAATTGCAAGAAAACATAATGAATTTACATTGCAAATATGTAACGATCTTCCTAACGCTTTTGGAATAGGAAAAAATATTGTTACTTTACCCTATGAAGAAGAATTTAGTGAGAAAAATATTCCCACTAAAGCTCGTCCCTGTCAAGTGAATTCAGAGTTATTACAATTATGTAAAAGGAAATAGCTTCTCTTTTACAGAAAGGTTTAATAAAACCTTCGAAATCACCTTGGTCGTGCACTGCATTTTATGTTAACAATCATGCCGATAAGGAAAGGGGAGCACCCAAGTTAGTTATTAATTATAAACCTTCAAATAAAGTTTTGAAATGGATTATGTATCCTGTTCCAAATAAAAATATCTTTTAGATCGATTATTTAATGCCATTATATTTTCCAAAATTGATTTAAATCAGGTTTCTGGCAGATTCAAGTTGCCGAAAAAGGATAGATAAAAAGAAATGCTTTTACAGTCCCAATTGGACAATTGAGTGGAAAATAATGCCTTTTGGTTTAAAAAGTGCTCTTTCTGAATTTCAAAATATTACGAACGATATTTTTATTCCTAATAGTAATTTTATTATTGTTTATATTGATGATATTTTATTTTTCTAAAGATATCGAAACTCATTTTTAAATATCTTGAAAATTTTAAGAAAATTATTATTCAAAATGGATTGGTTTATATCAGTCCAAAAATGGTTTTATTTCAAGTCCGATTTTTGGGTCATACAATTGAAAAAGGAAATGTTAATCCTATTAATAGAACTATTGAACTTGCTTCTGAATTTCAGATCCAATTCTTGATAAAACTCAGCTTCAAGGATTTTTAGAGAGTCTTAATTACATTTCTCCTTACTATAAAATCTTGCAATTGATACATCTATTTTGTACGATATGTTAAAAAAATACCTTGGCAGTGGACAAATAGTCACACTGAAGCTATTAGAAAAATTAAGAATAAATTTACGCATTTGCCATGTCTTATGCTTGCTAACTCTAGTTGGCAGAAAATTATAGAGACTAATGCGTCTGATTTAGGTTTTGGAGGATTTTAAAGCAAGTTTCTCCAGAGATAAGAAATAATATTTAGTTAGATTCCATTCGGGGAAATGGAATAATGCTCAAAAGAATTCCGCAACTATATCTAGAGACGTAATTGCTATTGTTAAGTGCGTTATTAATTTCAAGATGATTTATATAATTAGAAGTTTGGAGAAAAACTGATTGTCAAGCTGCAAAATTCATGTTTCATAAAGATCACGTCTCTAAACAAATGTTTGCGAGATGGCAGGCTCAATTAGCTCCATTTGATTTTGAAATTATTTATAAGAAAGGACGTGATAATAGTCTTCCTGATTATCTAACTCGTGAATATCTTTCATGAATTGCAGATATGTCCCAATATGGGAGAAATTCCCCTTTAATAGAGGTGGAAGAGGTGGCAAGAACGTTATTGCTCCAATGGGCAATAAAAAACTGGTTAACGAAATTTATCAGTCTCCTCAAGTAATACTTTGAGCAGCGAAGACCAACAAATTTAAAAGAATTTCTTGAATTCAAGAAGCAGAAATCTAAGTCTTCTAATGAAGGAACTTCTAACAGTAAAGTTAAGATGATGTTGACTATGAGAAAATTCCTCATACAAAGGTAATAGTACTCGAAATTTAAAATAGTCTGATGAACCTTGGACTTTAATGTCGAGGTATTTAGGCAGAGCATTATACGCTGCCACGTTTTATAAAAATCGTGACAATTATGAAAATATTCTTAAATCCACAGGAACGTGTGGTTTTGACATTTCACTGCGGGAAATTCCCAAAATGCTTTGAAAAGAGGTTATACCTTTAGCAAAATTATTTTCAAGCAAATTATCTCGCCTGAAAAAATGGGCTATCCACCCATTAAAGGATAACGAATATTTTCATCCCGAGTCAATTTGACTAATTTTAGTTATTATGATTATATTGACGCTTTTTATAAAGTGTTTTTATACCAGAATGAAAATAAGAAACATTCTCGATTGATAAAAATTTGTGCGGATGTTTATAAGCCCGAAATTCCTAACTGTTTTTATCAATGGTGGCTTTCTTATGGAGCTTCAGTTGAAATTCTTAAGAACCCTTTTTGGATTATATCAAGAATGGGTTAAAATTTCTCCAAATCTTATAGAAGCGAAGCATAAGAGAATGTATTGAAGGAATGGCTTCTTTAGACTTTTATATCGAATTTAGTATTCCTTGGGTTTGGAGATGGACTCCAGAAGTGGGTTATACCCAAAAAATATCTAATGTCTTAAACAAATTTTTTATATAAAATTTTGGAAACAGATGATTCGAAAAATGCTACTGGCGAATATGAAAGTCAACAGACCATTGATAAAATTGAGAGAAAATTCTCAATACAAAGAGATGATTAATAACATCAACAAATGGAACCTCGGAGCCTTTCGAAATAATTTCCGGAAGGATAAATATTCAGAAAGGAAAAATGAAGACAGAAGAAATTGTTCAGGCTTACTTTGATATCATTAAAAAGGATATCGCCAAAAATCTTGGCGTTGATGCCTCAGTTGATTTCTCAATGGAGACTTTGTCAAAAGGCGATGATTTTGTCTTAGTGGAGAAGGACAAGAACCGGAATATCCGGAGGATATTTTGGTTGATGACGCAATCAATATCGTCAAAGAGGCAGTACTTAAAAAGTCCAAGAAAAGGATAGGAGATGATTGCCCACATTGTCCACTTACGAAAGAAAGAAGATACTGCAATAAAGTGAAGATTATTACGAAGACTTTCAAGCTAAAATTGAATACTTTAATAAAGCGACAAAACATTATTGTTTATCCTTTAAAGAGGAACGACAACATTTCAAGAAGGTGGAGCCAGCTCATAAAGCAAGAACAAGAGTCGAAGAAATTCTTTGGCAAATTATTGATGTTTACTATGTACTTTTCTTTGTTTTCTTGGACTTTAAATATGGTGTTATTCCAGATTATCCAAGAACACTTCATAGATTAATCCTTCGATTGATATGAGTAGTAAGTTTGGAGGCTTAAGCTTATTGAATACGTGAGATTTAGAATCAGAAACTTAATTAATGATGGTTAGAGTTTAAGCTTACATACCTTGGAAAGGTATTAAGCCCATTGGGCCCCTAACAAGCCCATTACAATTACAACCCAATCTAACTAATGTAAAGCAAATAAAACACATCGTAAGTAAGTACAAGACTTAGAATAACATTTTGGACACTTCTTAAATATTCCTAACATTCTCCCCCTAAGTGTCCATATTACAACTAGCCTATTATCTAAGTCTTCCCTTATTCTTTTTCTTCGAGCGATGAGGAGGCGGAGGTCCTCTGTGAGCTAAGTATGTCATCCTGAATCCTAAAGCATGCTCAACTGTCTGATGTCGTTCTTGAGAACAATTCGATCTAGAATGGTTTGGATAAAATTATCCATAACAGATTTCTCTGGTTGTTCTGTGCCTTCGAGTATTGCATCGTCAGGAATCGTCTCTTGTCTTATCCTAAGTTGTTTTAGGATTATCTGCATTGTTCCATCAGAGAATTTGGCTGCTTCTGATAATAAGAATACCTGCATCTGATTCTTCGTTCGTTGTAGATATGCGATCGCAGGTTGTGGCTCAAGGAAGATGTAGCCTTCACCGAAGTGATCAAGATCCTTGTACTTGTTATCAGGCTGTGTCAAGTTAACTTTACTCATATTGCTTTCCAAGGCCATTTCGAAGTCATGAGAAGCGTAGAATTTGATCTGCCTCATCATGCATTCTTTGATAGCTCTGTATCCTTCTTGCTTTTCTCGAGTATCGAGGATGAATTTGTTGCGATACAGTTGTACAGCTTGTTCAGTTCGCCCAACGGAAAGAAGGCAGATCGGCTCCTGTAAACCTATCTACAGACCTGTCGTACCTCTCAATCACATAGACAGGGCCTATATATCTTCCCATCCCGCACTCTACATTTTGAATATCACAGATGGCCTTTTGAGCTCTGAGATACTTCTTGTATTGCTCTGCAGTCATTCCACTTCTTCCTGAGTTTTCCCGAGCATGATCTGATGGCGAAGACCCTTGGACGTTTCTCTCAACTGCCCAAGACCTCGAAGATCTAGTTCGTTGATTCCTTTTATTTCTTCCTCCTTCTTCCAGATCCTTGGATAGTAGTCTTCAAGGAAAGGTGCTTTGATCTTCGCATATCTCCAACGAGTCTCTATGAACTCATAACCCGGCTTTGGTCTCTCCGGCACTTGATGTTGAAGGAGGTCTGGAGGTTCTGGTAGGTCTGCTTCAGGGTTCTCTCCTTGATCCTCTTCTGCTCGTTCGATGAAACAAAAGTCTGATGCCGCCGCTTTCAAGAAATTTTCTGACGCTTGCAATCCTCAGGCGGGACTCTTCTTCTCTCTTCTCGTTAGCCACTCCTCTTCTAAAATGTATTTGTCGATATATACCTGAGGATCTTTGGGACGAGGGTTTGTAGTTGTTTGGACTGGTTGGGTGGAGATCCTCGAGGGAACAGACTCTACTTCACCGAGGGAAGTTGTCTGGTTCGGGCCTGGCGTAGCTTGTCTACCTTTGGAGGACCTTGCTGTGGATTGGATGATGGGGAAGTTCCGCCTCCGTGAGTTAGAACTCTGCGTCCTCTTCCTCATCCGCCGCAAAAGACAGGAGATTTGATTCTTGGCCTCTTGTTCTCCCCCTCAGACAATCCTGGTCGTCAGGATCGTCATGACGACGCTTCCTGACGGCAGGTATCCTGTGGAGGAATGGGTCCACCTTTGAGCAGCTTCCGGTAAAGGTCTTCTTCTTCGTAGTTGCACTGAGAGTCGAGTTCTAGAAGACGCGCAATACCAATGTCGAAGAGCTCGATTAATGGCATGGTGTATGCTTCGGGTTGGCGTGTCTGTCGCTATGGTAGGAAGAGAATGCGAGGTTGTGACGACGGTTGTTCTACCAAGGGGTCTTTGCCTTTGTCAGTTGAAGTGGAATGGATGGCATCCCTAATGAGTCCTTGAACCCGTGGTAAAGTGACGGTTTCGAAGAACTCGAACAATCGGTTTTTCCAGGTAGGCCGTCGTCACAGATTGAGGAGTTGCTGGAGTCGCTCTGGCGCCACTAGGGCTAGCCGTTATCACACGTTCAGAACAAGGTTCTGCACTGTGGCCCTTGTCAACCGAAGTCGGGTGAAATTCAGTATCCTTGGGTCTTTTGACCTCTCCTTGCAACACTGGTGCTCGGGTCGTTCCGACCACATCTAGGAGATGGGGTTAAATGGAGCTTTCACCGGGGCCATTACCCGTTAGCACCCGTCCAGAACTGAGTTCTGTGCGGTGGCTCGGAGCTGCTGCTATCATCATCCACATCCGAGAGGCTTCCATCCAATCCTCGAAGAGCTTCAATTTGCTCTTCTATGGGCGTTGAGGCCTGTTCGACGGGCTGTGGCTCGGGCTGTGTCGTGGAAATGGTGATATCTGCTAGTGGAGTGGACACAGAAGCCGAGGTGATAGTTGGTGGATTTTGAGACACTTGCCTGTTGGAAGGCAAGCGAATGGTCAGGTTCGAGGTGTGTTTGCGCCATTGGGCCGAGTTCGGCGTCTTCTATCCTAAGGGTGACCCGGCTTTTTCTGACTGGGTTAAATCGGTCATAGTTGACTCGGGAACGACTATTTACGGTTGTTCGAGCTGTTCAGCTTGTGTCGTTCCTCGTGCGGTTGGTCAGGATGGTTTGTTCGGAAGGTTGTTGTGGTTGTTGAGGTGGTATTTGTTGTTATGGATGTTCCTGAGGTGTGGTTTCGATATATGTGGTTGCTCTCTGTTCGATGGTTTCTCTCTCACTCTCACTAACCCTTGGGTTAGTGTAGGACCCGAGTCCCCACAAACTAGGTCTGCCAATAAATTTTGTATATGAATTTGGTGATTACGTGCTAATTAGCGTATATGTTGTATACTTATGTGGTCTTGCGAATTTCCTTATTATGTGCTACGTGAATGTTGTGCAAATACATGATAATGACATGTGCTCATGATGACCCTTAATTCAAGAAGGGAAATTTTTGAAATGATAGTTAAGGAAATGACTAATTAATTAAAGGAGAATTTGCTAGAATTTTATTTTGGGCTAGAAATTATCGAATTGGCCCAAATCCATAAGAAAGATTCAAATGGGAGATAAAACTCCTTGAATTAAGAAAACCCACGCCTAAACCATGACCCTCAACCTTATGTAAAGAAAATATCTAAACTAAAGATTTTAACACTTCCTAACCTCACTTAAGAAAAACTAACGAAAAGCAAAGCAAAGGAAAGGAGAAGAGCTGAGAGATAGTCGAACCAAGGACCTCCTCAACTAGCTTAGGATTTCCAATTTGTAAGTGAATACCATCCCTAAGCCTTTTAGTTTCGTACCCTAGGTATGGTTGGATGTATTTATGACATTAAAAGCGAAGTAGTTGAAGAAGGGCACGAAAACCTAAGTTTGGAACATAGATTTGTATCTAGGTTGTTACTTGGGCGAAGCATGATAAATAGTTTAATGTGTGACTCATGGAGCTATGATGTTAATTCTAAGTAGGAATCATACAATTTTTAGTAGTAGAAGGTATAAGATGCAGAAGCTTCGACTGAATAATTGGGAAGAAAGCAGTTTCGACTAGATGAATGTTAAGGTTTCGATCGAAAGTGGGCAACGAATTTGAGTCTCAATTGAATGCGATTAACCAAAGGACTTCGATCGAAAAGAGGAAATTAATTTTAGGGTTTGGGTGACACTTGGGTAGAATTAAGTTTCGATCAAAATCGAATTGCAAGATAGTAAGTTTAATAAGTCACGAGTTTCGACTGAAACTCATTTTAAGGCATGAGCATCGATCGAAGCTCATATCAAATCCATGCCATCGATCGAAAATAGTTAATCACTTTGCATGGTTTCGATCGAAACCTAAGATGCCGCCATGCACACGTCATCACAACGGCGAAACTCGCATGGTTTCGACCGAAAGTGACGTTTTCCCATGCCAAGTATCGAGCGAAACCCATCTCACAAATACACTTCATTGATCGAAAGTGAGAAAAATTGAGTGAATTCCATGTTTCGACCGTAACTAACCCTAATAAGCTAACATTGATCGAAACCTCATCTCATACCACATTTAATCGATCGAAAGTGGTTAATTGCATCGCTTAGTATCGATCGAAACGGCGAAACCCACCCGAAACTCCATCCTATCGATCGAAAGTCACCCTCACCTCCGCATAGTATCGAGCGAAACCCATGCAAATTAGGAACTGAATTGGTCGAATGTGGTTATTCCCATGCATGGTTTCGATCGACACCAGGATTTAATGAACTTTAATTGGACAAATCGAATTGAGCGAAACATTTCAAATTAAACGACTTTCGCCGAGCATAGTATCTTAGGAAATCCAATACTTTAACTTAGAATTGTTTTGGAGTTAGCAACTTTGATGAAATTGAATAAATGAAAGTTTCGATCGAAACCTAACCCTAAAATTAACACCACTTTCGCTGAGACACCGAAGTTACAATAGCACAAGAAACCAAGTGACTTAGGAAGATTAAATAGGACGAATTGAATGGCCTAAGGTCTAGGAAATTATTCTAAGTCTAATTACCTTGTACAAATAATATTAATTATTTCGATAATTAACTAAGGAAAACAAAGTACTAATACCTAACAATTTTATTGGTAAGGTCGAACGTTAGGAACGAACGAGGACGTACGCTAAATAAGCTTGGACGATAGGTAAGTAGAAATTCAACTACGACACGTAACTTGCCTGCGTCTGATTCCGTGATTACGTGCTTATGTGACCTTATGTGAAACATGTATGTTATGACGTAATTATCTATATGCATGATAGAATGATATGCATATTACTTTGAGCATGGCATGAGCATTTGCACGCATATATAGTACGTAAGAGCGCAAGGTACGAGCGTGTGTAAGATCGCCTGCGTGCGATGTATACTCGCCGATGTTGGCGATTGTGTCGACTCAATTAAGAGTCACGGCTCTCCTATGCGACCATGGCGAATGAGGCCGAATTGCCTGTATAAGAGTCAGGGGAACACCCCGTATGCGGGAGATGCAACCTGGAGGATGCGACCTGAGGCATGCACTATCCAGAGGGAACCTCTGAGGTTAGTGACCTCGGTGTTGGCTACCAGTGAGAAGCGTCGTGTGGAGGCCACACTGAGTAAGGAAAGATTCATTCGGGTGACATTCTAGTGTGCGAACCTCCACCTATGTAAGAACCCCGCGTGGGTTAGAGCTCTATGAGATGGCGCATAGTGGGATAGAAAGCCGAGGGCCATGTGAAGTACAAGTCTAAGAAAAAAATATGAGCGATAGTAAGCGACAGCGTGGATTGTCGATCGTTAGGTCACGTGCATACATGCATAATCTCTGCTTACTGAGCCGTGGTGGCTCATTTTTTACGTTACGTGTTGTAGGCACTGGCGATCACAGTACGTGATCTATTATAGGTACAAGGCCAATCTTTTTGAAGCTATCCGGCAGCTTTTGGGGTGGAACTGTGTGTATGGATGACGACCTGTGAAGGCCGGGAGCATAGAAGTTTGATGTGATGTGCACATACACATGCATGTTTTATGTGAATGTGAAAATGATGAAGTGTAGAAAATAATTTTGACTTGTATGTATGACACATTGGTTTTAAAATGAAAAATTGTATCCGCATTTTTATGCTTTTGCACTATATCACACCGATAGGCACTTAGGACTACGACTAAATACGAGGTCGGGACGACGGGTCCTGACAGAGTGGTATCAGAGCTTCGCTCACAGTCCTGCAGACTATCCATACACACACACACCCAAAAGCACGGAAGCGGCCTTGCTCGTGAGTATTACGTATGTGAATTCCTTGAATGGTATGATTTATTGGCCTTAGGAATTATCAGGATAGGTTGAAAAAAAAAGAATGGTGAGACTTAGGGGTGAGGGCAGTAGGGGACAGACCAAGGTAGGGACACTACTAACCTACCGATAGTCGGGATGCTACGATCCGGCAACTTACGGAGTTGGTACAACAGCAGTCGGCCCAAATCCAGCAGCTGATCCAACAGCAAAATGCTGGGGGACAATCAGCTAGCAGACCTCCCCCGACTGGACGAATTGAGATGATCGGGGAGAGGTTTCGAAGTTAAACCCCCCGTCGTTTGAAGATGCTGAAGACCCTACCTCGGAGAGGACTGGCTAAGGACTCTGGACAATATGTTCCAGCATAGCCGCACCCCTGAGGCGGAGAAAGTTATGTCCGCTGCTTACCTTCTGAGGGGGAGCGCAGGACACTGGTGGGATACCATCTCAGCCATCGGAAATCCAATGACGATGAGCTGGGATCGGTTTAAGGAGTTATTTCGAGGGAAGTACTACACCGCCCCCGTCAGAGCCCAGAGGATGAACGAATTCATCAATTTCCGCCAAGGGGCAATGACAGTGGCGGAGTACATCAAGAAGTTCGAGCAGCTTTCAAGGTTCGCCGCTCACATGGTGAGCACGGATGCGCTCAAGATCGAGCGATTCATGGAAGGACTGAAGCCAGAGCTGTACAGAGTCGTGAGTATGGCGGGATTACAAGGAGCCACGTACGCGCAAGTGGCGGAAAGGGCACTAGTGGCGGAGCAAGCCGAGGCAAGAATTGCTCGTGCCCAGGAGCGAAGCGCAAATTTATACAAGGGCCACAAGGAAGTGGAGGCAACCAAAAGCGACAGTTCGTCGCCAAGGGTGGGAAGCCAAACTTCCAGAACCGACCATGACCACCCAACAATTTAACCCAAACCAGGGTAGACCTCAGAACCGACAAAGGCACACGGGAGTCTGCAACCCCTAGAATGCTACCTGTTTCAAATGTGGCAAGACGGGCCACTACCTAAGGGCATGCCCAGAAAATGGATCAGGGAGCCAGGCTGGGAACCAGGCAGCACCACCAAGGGTACCGGCCCGGGTTATACTCTCACGTCCGAGGAAGCGAAAAAACAACCCGGCTGCGGTAACAGGTACCCTCCTCATTCACCAAAACCCCACATGTATCCTAGTTGACTCGGGAGCGACAACTCGTTCGCATCTACTAAGTACGTCGCGAGAGTAGGAGTCACGCCTTATAGAGCTGAGTGCGAGTATAGCGTAACAGTTCCAAACGGGGATCTCACCCAAACTAACCACATACTACGGGATTGCCCAGTAGTGATCGGGGAGAAGGAGCTACCATAGACCTCATAATTCCTATGAATGATTATGTAGTGATTCTCGGAATGGATTGGCTACGAAGTACGGAGCCGTCATAGACTGCCACCGCAAGATAGTCACGCTCAATATGGATGGGAGTGAACCCCTTAAGTTCGTAGGAACTAGCAAGGGGACTATGATCTCTAGGATATCAGCGTTAAAGCCCAACGGCTGATCAAATCAGGGTGCGAAGCATATCTAGTGTTCGCTATCAAATCGGAGAGAACGCCTCACCGAAATTCAAGGAAGTGCCGTAGTTAAGGACTTCCCCGATGTATTTCCCGAGGAATTGCCGGGACTAGCGCCCGATAGGAAAATAGAATTCGCTATAGATCTGGTACCTGGAGCGGCACCAGTATCTAAGACCCCATATCGGCTAGCACCATCGAGATGAAGGCGTTAAAGGATCAACTCGACGAACTTATGCAGAAAGGGTTCATACAGCCGAGTTTTTCCCCTTGGGGAGCGCCAGTGCTATTCGTAAAGAAGAAGGATGGGTCCATGTGATTATGCATCGACTACCGAGAGTTGAACAAGCTAACGATCAAGAACAAGTACCCACTCCCTAGGATAGACGATCTGTTCGATCAACTACAAGGCGCGACGTTTTTCTCCAAGATCGACCTAAGATCGGGCTACCATCAGTTGAGAATCCGAAAGGAAGATATCCCAAAGACGGCCTTTATCACCCGTTATGGCCACTACGAGTTTTTGGTGATGCCATTCGGGTTGATAACGCGCCAGCAACCTTTATGGACTTAATGAACCGGGTGTTCAAGCCATACATAGATAGGCTTGTCATCGTCTTCATTGATGACATCCTATCTATTCAAGGACGAAGGAGGAACATAAAAAACACATGGGGATAGTTCTGGGTATACTACGGGAGAAGCAACAGTACGCCAAGTTCAAGAAGTTCGAGTTTTGGCTCGACCAAGTCGCCTTCTTGGGGCATATAGTATCCGGAGCAGGAATTTCCGTAGACCCGAACAAGATAGAAGCTATCAGTAACTGGCCTCGACCGACAAACGTGACGAAAGTACGAAGTTTCCTCGGTCTGGCAGGATACTATAGGAAGTTCATAAGGGACTTCTCGAAAATAGCGTCGACACTAACGAGGTTGACCAGGAAGAATACGCCGTTTCAGTGGACCACCGAATGCGAGCGGAGCTTCCAAGAGCTGAAGGAACGGCTTACGACGGCCCAGTTCTCACAATACCCTCGGGAACTGGAGGGTTTACCGTTTACAGTGATGCGTCGAAGAACGGGTTAGGGTGCGTGCTAGTACAGCACGGGAACGTAGTAGCATACGCTTCACGCCAACTAAAGGAGTACGTGAAGAACTACCTGACGCATGACTTAGAGTTGCGGCAGTGGTCTTTCCTCTAAAATCTGGAGGCATTACCTCTATGGAGAGCGGTGCGAGATATACACGGACCACAAGAGCCTCAAGTATTTCTTTACACAAAAGGAGCTGAACATGAGGCAAATGAGGTGGTTAGAGTTAGTCAAGGACTACGACTGTGTAATCAACTACCACCCAGGCAAGGTGAATGTAGTAGCCGATGCCTTAAGTCGAAAGCAGTGAGTGCAGAACTGCAACTACTGGAAGTAGAAGTCGTACGATTAGGCGAAGTTGAGGCGCAGCTAGCAGCTTTAACCTTACAACCAACGCTGCTAGAGCGAATTAAGACGGCGCAAGTAGTAGATGAACTTTATAGGAAAATCAAGGAAGCACAGCCGGAACAACCGACAGGGGACTTCCTGATACGGGAAGATGGACGACTGTACTTCAAGGACCGGGTGTACGTACCGACGACGCCGAACTACGAAGGATGATAATGGCAGAAGCACATACCACGGCATACTCTGTTAACCCAGGTGCCACGAAGTGTACAGAGACCTACGGAAGACTATTGGTGGCCGGGCATGAAGAAGGATAAAGCGACATACGTAAGTCAATGGCTGACATGTCAGCAGATCAAGGCAGAGCATCAAAGGCCGGCAGGGATGCTGCGACCGCTACCTATCCCAGAGTGGAATGGGATAACATTTCCATGGATTTCGTAGTAGGATTGCCGAAGAACGCGAAAGGGCATGACGCAATTTTGGTTATCGTTGATCGGCTAACCAAGTCTGCCCATTTCCTACCAATTAGCATGCCCTTTTCCATGGAATGATACGCGGAGCTTTACATTCAGGAGATAGTGCGATTGCACGACGTTCCAGCATCATAGTCTCGGATCGCGACTCCAGATTTCTATCAAAATTCTGGACGAGCTTGCAAAAGGCGATGGGAACGAAGCTATCTTTCAGTATCGCCTATCATCCGCAAACGGACGGTCAATCCGAGCGGACGATACAGACGTTGGAAGACATGCTGCGAGCATGCGTACTCGATTTCAAAGGAAATTGGAGTAAGTACCTCCCACTAATCGAGTTCTCGTACAATAACAGCTACCATGTTACTATTGTGATGGCACCGTACGAAGCGCTATACGGGCGTAGGTGCAGATCCCCAGTACATTGGGACGAGGTTTGAGAACGGGCAATGTTAGGCCCTGACATAGTACGAGAAATGATGGAGGCTATTACTACAATAAGGGAAAGGATGCGAACGGCACAAAGCCGAAAGAAAAGCTACGCAGACCGAGAGACGTCGACCACTGGAATTCGAAGAAGAGGATATGGTGTTCGTAAAAGTATCGCCAATGAAGGGGTGAAAAAGATTCGGGAAGAAAGGGAAGCTAAGCCCCAGGTACATTGGTCCCTTTCGAATAGTAAAAAGGGTTGGTGAGGTAGCCTATCAACTAGAGCTGCCCGCATCATTATCACAAGCATATGACGTATTCGACGTCTCGACACTGCGGAAGTACATAGACGACCCAAATCACGTTCTAGGAATGAGTCCTTACATCAACAATTGAAACCGGATCTGAGTTACGAAGAGATTCTGGTGGAGATTTGATGTACGAGACCAAGAGACTCACGAATAAAGACATTCCTTTAGCGAAAGTGTTGTGGCGGAACAATCTACAGAAGAAGCCACATGGGAACGGGAGGACGAAATGAGGACTCGTTACCGCCGAGTTGTTCCACACGGGTTGATTTTGGGGGCAAAATCCTCCTTAAGGGGTGGAGGATGTAGGACCTGAGTCCCCGCAAACTAGGTTGGCCAATAAATTTTGTATATGAATTTGGTGATTACGTGCTAATTAGCGTATATGTTGTATACTTATGTGATCTTACGAATTTCGTTATAATGTGCTAATCCTAATAAGCTAACATTGATCGAACCTCATCTCATACCACATTTAATCGATCGAAAGTGGTTTATTGCATCGCTTAGTATCGATCGAAATGGGATGATGCCATGCTGACATCAGAGCACGGCGAAACCCCCCGAAACTCCATCCTATCGATCGAAAGTCATCCTCACCTCCGCATAGTATCGAGCGAACCCCATGGAAATTAGAAACTGAATTGGTCGAATGTGGTTATTCCCATGCATGGTTTCGATCGACACTAGGATTTAAGGAACTTCAATTGGACAAATCGGATTGAGCGAAACCTTTCAAATTAAACGACTTTCGCCAAGCATAGTATGTTAGGAAATCCAATACTATAGCTTAGAATTGTTTTGGACTTAGCAACTTTGATGAAATTGAATAAATGAAAGTTTCGATCGAAACCTAACCCTAAAATTAACAACCACTTCCGCCGAGACACCTAAGTTAGAATAATCAATTCTAACCTAACTTAGCATAGAAACCAAGTGACTTAGGAAGATTAAATAGGACGAATTGAATGGCCTAAGGTCTAGGAAATTATTCTAAGTCTAATTACCTTGTACGAATAATATTAATTATTTCGATAATTAACTAAGGAAACAAAGTACTAATACCTAACAATTTTATTGATAAGGTCGAACGTTAGGAACGAACGAGGACGTACGCTAAATAAGCTTGGACGATAGGTAAGTAGAAATTCAACTACGACACGTAACTTGCCTGCGTCTGATTCCGTGATTACGTGCTTATGTGACCTTATGTGTAACATGTATGTTATGACGCAATTACTTATATGCATGATAGAATGATCTGCATATTACTTTGAGCATGGCATGAGCATTTGCACGCATATGTAGTACGTAAAGGGCAAGGTACGAGCGTGCATAAGATCGCCAGCGTCCGATGTATACTCGCCGATGTTGGTGTAGGACCCCGGTCCCTAAATATTAGGACGGCCAATAAATTACGTCTATGACTTATGTGCTGTGTGTTAATTACGTATGGGCTACATGCTTTTGTGATGTTATGATTTTATGCACGCAAAATGTTACGAGAATTTTGTGCAATTACGTGTTGATGAATACGTACTATGACGATCCCTAAATTATGTAAGGGATTTTAGGCACTAATGAGGAAGGAAGAAGATTTAATGACAATTATATGGGAATTGGGCTAGGGAGAAACTTTGGACCATGAAGTTAATAAACTAGGAATTTCCAAATGGGCTAAAAATGGAACTAGGCCCAATCCATAAAAGAAATATCAACTTTGGGACAAAGCTTCCTCAAAACAAGGAGATCCCACGCCCACCCTTGTCTCCTCCAAGATAACCATGAATAAAATAACCAAATCCAACAACTCAAAAACTCGACAAATCCAAAAGAAAACCACGAAGCAAAGACGAAAGGAAAGAAGGAGAAGGAGAAGAAGCCGAGCCAAGTTTGGACCAAGAAGCTCGAGAATTCGAAGTTAGTAAGTGGAATACCCTCCCTAAGCTTTTAATTTCGTACTATAGGAGTAGATGAAGAGTATTAATGGCGATTAAATGCAAATGGTAGGAGAAAGCCACGGGAAACCCTAAATACCGATTCTAGGCTCGAACTAAGGTTTAGGTAGGTGCAAAATGTGAAGTTAAGTAGCTTAGTATGTGCTTTAGAACCTTGAATGCTAGAAAGAACGAGCTACGAAGCGAGTTAGGAGAGAAGAACGATGAAAATCGAAGAAGATGATGATAAATGTCGAATTAGATGTCGACATAACATACCGACATTTTATAGATGTCGAGAGTCATGTTAGGTCTTGTCGACATTTTTCCCCCAAATGCCGAAGTGTTAGAGTACAATGTCGAACTGTTAGGAAAATGTCGAAACATATGATAAATGTCGAGGTTCACGTAAAATGCATGCCGACATTTTCTAATCCAAATGTCGAATATAATGTCGAAACATAATGTCGAATATTATATGAAGTGTCGACATAACATACATATCGACATTTTATAAATGTCGAGACCCGCGCGAGTTCATGTCGACGTTTCTAACCATAAATGTCGAGTCATGTTGAGCTATATCGACATTTACCCCAAAATGTCGAATTGAAATACTAGATAAAATGTCGATATCTCATGTTCCAAATTAACAAAATAAAATGTCGAATGAAACTGAACATAAATGTCGAGACCTCATAACTGGATAAATGTCGAATGAAAGGTATAATGCCGAGTTGAATACCGAGAGAAAAAGGGATGAAAATGTCGGGTCAAATGTCGACAATAAAGTCGAGATCGATGTCGAGTAGAATTGAGTAGAAATGTCGAGGTCTCAAATCATGTAAATGTCGAGACCTTATAACCGAATAAATGTCGAGAGCTAACAAAAATATCGAGATCTTTACGAACCATATTAAGGAAAATATTTAAACACTTTTCAAAAACATAGATAACCAATATTTCAGCTAACGTACTGATATAATAATTTTATGATTAAGGTCAAAAATTTGGAATTTCGCCGAACCAGTAGCAGCTAGTCTACGGACTCCAAGTAAGTAGAAATTCAACTACGATACGTAACTTACCTGCGTCTGTTAATGTGAAATTTACGTGCTCGTGTATTTTACGTGAAACGCGCATGATAAGATAAGATTATTTTGTATGCATGATAAGCATGATCTGCATATTTACATGAGCATGGCACGAGCACTTGCACGCATAAGTAGTAAGTATGACACGAGGTAAGAGCGTGTGTAAGATCGCCTGGGTGCGATGTATACTCGCCGATATTGGCGTTTGTGTCGACTCAATGAAGAGTCACGGCTACCCCTATGCAGCCATGGCAAAAGAAGCCATAAGAGCCTGTATAAGAGGCTGGGGAAAATGCCCCGTATGCGGGAGATGCAACCTGGAGGATGCGGCCCGGGGCACGCACTGAGTAAGGGAAGATTCCTTCGGGTGACCTTCTAGTGCGTAAAGCACTAATCGGGAGGGAAGATTCCTTCGGGTGACCTCCGCGGTTAGTGGCCTCGGTGTTGGCTACCAGTGAGAAGCGTCCGCGTGGAGGCCACGCTGAGTAAGGGAAGATTCCTTCGGTGACCTTCTAGTGTGAGAACCTCCACACATGAGATCTCTATGATATGGCGCATAGTGGGAAAGAAAGCCGAGGGCCCATATGAGTAAGGGTAGAGAAAAATGAGTACGAGTCAGAAAAAGAACGAGAAAATGAGAAAGAGAGTATGAGCATTAGAAAACGACGACGTGGATTGTCGATCGTTAGGACACGTGCATTCATGCATATTTCTGCTTACTGAGCCTCGGTGGCTCATTTTTATGTTACGTATTGTAGGTACCGACGATCACGGTACGTGATCAGTCTTTTATGCGAGGCCGATCTTTTGAAGCTTTCCGGCTGCTTTTGAGGTGGGAGTGTGTGTATGGATGACGACCTGTGAAGGCCGGGCGCACAGGAAGCTTTTGGCTGCACACGCACACACACACGCACTCGTACATCGTGTGTATAGAAGGAAATGAAAATGTAGACGAATTATGAAACATTCTTTTGACATGTGTATAAAACTTCCGCACGTATATCTTTTTAAAATGAAAAATTTTATTCGCATTTTTACGTAGTTGCGCGATAGTAAAGCACTAAATAATTAATATTAAGACGGAATTACGAGGGCGGGACGACGGGTCCTGACATAGTGGTATCAGAGCTTCGGTCACAGGTCCTGCAGACTGTCCATACACACACACTCAAAAGCACGGAAGCGGCCTTGCTGTAAGTACGATGTTATGTGAATTGCTTGTATGGTTTAATTTATTGGCCTTAGGAATTGTCAAGGTAGTTGAGAATGGTAAGACTTAGAGGCGAAGGAAGTAGAGAATCTGATCAAGGAAGGGATACCAACAACCCTCCTGATAGTCGGGATGCTACCATCCTGCAATTGACCGAATTGGTCCGGCAACAGTCGGCCCAAATCCAGCAGCTGATCCAACAGCAAAATGCTGGTGGACAATCAGCCAACCTACCTCCCCCACCCGAACGAATTGAGATGATCGGGGAGAGGTTCAGGAAGCTTAATCCTCCACTGTTTGAGGATGCTGTAGACCCCACGTCCGCCGAGGACTGGCTGAGGACGCTGGAGAATTGTTCCAGCACAGCCGCACCCCTGAGGCGGAGAAGGTCATGTGCGCTGCCTACCTTTTGAGGGGGAGCGCTGGACATTGGTGGGAACCGTCTCAGCCATCGAGAACCCGTTAACGATGAGCTGGGATCGGTTCAAGGAGATCTTTAGGGGAAAGTACTACACAGCCCCTGTCAGAGCTCAGAGGATGAATGAGTTTATCAACCTCCGCCAAGGGGCGATGACAGTGGCGGAGTACATCAGGAAGTTCGAGCAGCTTTCAAGGTTCGCTGCTCATATGGTTAGCACGGACACGCTCAAGATCGAGCGGTTCATGGAAGGGCTGAAGCCCGAGTTATATCGGGATGTAAGTATGGCGGGAGTGCAAGGGCCCACGTATGCACAAGTGGCTGAGAGAGCGCTCGTGGCGGAGCAGGCCGAGTCTAGAATTGCTCGCGCCCAGAAGCTAAGCGCAAGTTTGTACAAGGGCCACAAGGGAGCGGAAGCAACCCAAAGAGGCAGTTCGTGGCCAAGGGTGGAAAACCAAATTTCCCGAATCGACCTAGACCACCCCCACAGTTCAACCAAACCAGGGTAGACCCCAGTTGGACCTACCCGTATGCCCAAAGTGTGCACGGAGGCACACGGGAGTCTGCCACTCCCAAATGCCGTTGCTTCAAATGTGGCAAGACGGGCCACTATGTGAGGGCATGTCCGAAGGTGGATCCGGAAGTCAAGATGGGAACCAGGCAGCACCACCAAGGTACCGGCACGGGTCTACACTATAACCTCTGAGGAAGCGGAGAATAACCCGGCCGTAGTGACAGGTACCCTCCTCGTCTACGAAACCCCCACTTGCATCCTAGTCGACTCAGGAGCAACACACTCCTTCGCGTCTACTAAGTATGTCATGAGAGTAGGAGTCACGCCTCACCGAGCTGAGTGCGAATTTAGGGTAACAGTTCCGAACGGGAATCCCACCCAAACCAATCAGGTTTTACGGGATTGTCCAATAGTAATCGGGGACAAGGAACTGCCCATTGACCTCATAATATTCCCATGAATGACTATGAGGTGATCCTTGGAATGGATTGGCTATCGAAGTACGGAGCCGTCATAGACTAGACTGCCACCGCAAGATAGTCACGCTCAATACGGGAGGGGATGATCCCCTTAAGTTCGTAGGAACCAGCAAGGGGACCATGATCTCAAAGATATCAGCGTTAAAAGCCCAACGACTGATCAGATCAGGGTGCGAAGCCTACCTGTATTCGCCATCAAGTCAGAAGGGAAT
>JAPQWV010005154.1:0-22058 GCA_027422505.1 Craterostigma plantagineum | reverse complement strand
AGGAGTAAGGTATACATGCACATCTCCCTCAGGAGCATGCTTATTCTGTTTATTAATACAAAAGAATTCACATGAATATGTTGTTGAGAGTTTCTCCTTTATAGGTACGACAACAAAGATTCATTATACATTTAACATAAAATCTTATCTCAATCATGTCTTATTTTTCCTTGTCAAATCAATGTCGTAGCATGCTTATTTTTGCTACCGACAATATTTCTGCAATTGGTCGCCATAACGTCACTCACTGATGTGCTACTAGACATTGCTTGGATTTCCTACTCCATAGGTGGAATAGTAGCTTGGAGAAAGTTTTTCTTTCCCACTGTGATTAAAATAACTCTACATTTGTTTTTCTGTTCTATACATAGAATGACTCTGTTTCGGGCAAGTCTGACCAACAAAGAAATAAGAACGGCGAACACTCATTTTCATCTAAGCAGCCGTCCTCTGAGGATTATAACGCAGATGCTTCTAGTAGACAAGGCACGACCATGTCTAGAAAGTCTAGTTCAAGGGGCGAGGTATGTTTCTTCTTTCTTGATACGACAAATGGCATGCATGATTGGTTTCTTGGTTAATGCTGAAATTCGTTGAAAGGTTATATTCGTCAACCAATGGAAAAAATGGGGTCACAGGTTTTTTCAAAGCAATCAAATATATATCTTCAGTAAAGAAAACTTGCAGCGAAGGAAATATAGTTTTTTGTTGAACTCTTGAGCGAAAAGGGGACATCATTGATGTATGTCGAAGATGTTTTTCATCGGTTGACGATTGATCTGGATAACTAACTATAAACTATACACTGCATCATGAAGAGTAAGAATTCAAATCAATGTTTTCTCATCTAATGCTTCCAGTTGTGAAATACGTCTCCAACTAAGAACACATCTACAGATTTATATGATAGGGCACTAGTTCTACGACTGCTCTATCAAAGCTGACAAACAGACTTAACTTTTTTAAGGAACGACGCTCAGAGATGGAAAGTGAGCTCCAACACTGTGACAAAGGTACGAGCCATCGCAATTCTGATCAAGGCAAAGGATCTATACATCATCAGCCTGGCGAAATTTTAACCAAAAATCGAGAGTCCAAAGGCCGGTCAAAGCAAAAAGATTCAGACACGTCAAAGCAAACTCAAAGAGCCAATCGTTGAATTACGCCTATAAAGGGGAAAAACTAGAGGGGCAATCAAATCTTGACTGGGGAAAATCCGATAGCTTTCCAACTGGGGACAAGGGTCATCCTAAAGCTGCTCCTAGGACCCTGTCCAGATGATGAAAGCTGCCTGAAATCTTTTTTTGTCCCGAATTTCGCAATTTCCATGAAGATTGAAGATTTATGCGGTGATGAGCAAGTAACTCGTATGCTTGATTTCATATGGGGAATTTCCAGGTACTCCATTATGATTTCATTACGATGCAAGTCGTTTTCTGTTAAGGGAACTACGTAGAATGAAATGTCTTGTTCTTTTTTCCATCGATTGGTTATATGCTTATTTGTGGTGGTAACGCTGTTCTGCTGTGTAGTTATGGTAAAAGCTGCTCATGCAAATGCCATCAAAATAGTCCAAGAATTCTGAATATAGGAGAAAGTAATAAACTTGCTGAAGCTCTTTCATACGATATTTGTTTTTCATACACTATGAATGTTACGTTGAACATGAATCAAGTATATTTCTGAATCTGATAGATGGTAGAAGATTCTTTTTTTTTTTCAAAATTAGGGGAAAAAAATTGTTATCACAACCATTACTTAAAATAAATTATCACCAACTACTCTGTGCCAGCAGCCACCCAACCCATAAACGACGACCCTTCAACAAATAAATTGAAAGCATGAGATGAGATTCCCAAGCTTTATATACATACATACATGCACGATGAGTTTCACGTTTGTGGGGTCGTTAAGCTACGTTATTACAAGCTTGTTAGTTTGGGTTAGGTGAGCATTTTGTTAGGGTTGGTACTCATTAATTGGAGGCGTATATCTTATACTTCATGCAAGAAAATAAGGCTTCAATGTATTCCGATACAACCAACTACTATTATATGCATGCATATGTTGGGAGATCGTCGACGAACTAATAACAATAATCAACGAAGAACGATCCTCCCATTATAAAACACAGGGATTCAGTGAGCTACTCCACTTCCTCCCCACTCTCCCTCCTATATATATATAGTGTGCTTAATTTTCAAGAATAGATAATCTCATACGACATCGTTACTCTCTTAGGATAATAATACTAATATTTCTTCTTTACTGTTATTCTCTCATCATCTAAAATCAAAGCAGAAATTATAAAATGGCCCGCCAAGCAACAGTAGTGATTATGATAATGATGATATGCTGCAGTTTGATCCCAACAGTTCCGGCAACAGTTCATACAGTCGGCGACGCTTCTGGCTGGTCAATGGCCGGCGATTACAGCACTTGGGCCGCCGGAAAAACCTTTGCCGTCGGCGATACTCTCTGTTAGTATAGTATAAATTTCTCATTTATTATACGTAATTAAATAATGCTGTATATATAACAAAAAATATAACCTTTATTATTATTACAATAATTAATGCAGTGTTCAACTACCCGTCTGGCCACACAGTGGACGAGGTGAGCGAAAGCGACTACAAATCATGCACCGCCGGCAACGCAATTACCTCCGACACGAGCGGCGCCACCTCCATCACCCTCAAGACCTCCGGCGCACACTACTTCATCTGCGGCGTCCCGGCCACTGCGGCGGCGGCATGAAGCTCGCCGTCACCGTTGCCTCCTCCGCCGCCGCAGCTGCCCCGCCGGCCTCGTCGCCCGCCACGATTTATAGTTCTCCACCGTCGTCGTCGCCGGACACCCCTGCTGCCGGAACCGCCGTTCCTTCGGGTACCACGGCCACCACCGCCACGACGACTCGGCCGTCGTCGTCTGATTCTCCGGCGCTGTCTCCGGCGGTGGCTGTGGTGGTTTCAGCTGTTTCCTATGCTGTGTTGAAGCTTGTGGGGTTGTAAGTGGGTCGGGTCGGGTCGGGTCAGGGCAGAGTAGTTGTCGGGTTTTCTTAGTTTCTCTTTTGCAGAGTCGATTTCTTTATTATTGTTTTGTTTGAACTTTGTATGATGTATGTATTAATGGTGGTCTTTTGTATTTATTTCACACGTATATTTTGAATACTACGTATTTATTTCCTTTTTTATTTAATTAATTATATTTCTTTCCATCGGCCGTTAAAGGTAAACCCTCTCATTTTCAAAATTGAATTCATTGCTCATCGCCACGAACGATCCACACTGCGTTTCCCAAGCGAAGGAAGAGTGGTGCAGTGCAATTCGCTTGTTTCTCTATGGAAGAGTCAATCGATCGCGTGGAATTACCTCAAGAAACCGACAATTACATCCGCGAGTCCATCGATCACGCTTTGGGCCTCCCTGTATCCAGGCAAACCCTACTCCACAAACTTCAAGCGATTGAAGCAGAAAAATTTCGCCTTGGCGACCGATGCCTCGCTCTGCAGTCCAGGCTCAAGGAGAAAGACGGTGTCATCGAGAGATCGAGGGTTTGGTTTTCCACTTATTTCTTATATATATAGAAAAAGCTTCAAATGCCGCTTCAAAACCTGTTTTCTATTTCAGTATCAGCTTTTTTGCTGTGCTTTCAGGTAATTATTTGTACTTTTTTGTCAGGCGGAGGCGAGTATGAATGCTTTAGCTTTGAAGAAATTCGTGGAGGAGAATCAGAGACTGGCTGCTCAGTGTTCAGACCTATTGGAATCGTGTGGCAAGTTGGAGACGGAATGCGCTCTTTACGAACGTGACCGTGAGGCCTTGATGGATTTTGCGAACGAGGTGGACGAGAAGGCGAAAGAGGCTGAGTTTCGTATTGCTCAATTGGAGGAAGAGAATAATAAGTTGGCGGAGCAGAATAAGAGGTTGAAATCCGATGAGTTATTGGTAAGAAATCAGTCTCTTGTTTCCCAATTCCTTATTGTGATACAATCTCGCCTAAATGGATGTGTTGAGTTTCTTAGCGCCTCAGTTGCAGGAATTTCTATATATCATGGGCTTTTCCTTTCCAGAGTTAAATGATTAAAAAAAAAACTAATTTGTACTTCCCTTTCCTGTGGGGACTGACCAACTTGATGCAACAGCGAATGGTTGATGCATCTTCTGATGACCTGCAAGCAGAGAAACTGCTACTGAACTCTATGCTGAATACCGTATTCAGCCAAAGTGAGACTACGACAAAGGTTGCGCATGGATTTTTAGAGGCACATAGTGGGGAAGAAGTTTGTGCCAAGTTACTCAAAATGTGGAGTAGGTGAGAACCATTTTCAGACAACAATTTCATAGTCTAACAAGTTTTTCACACTCCATAGTTTGGACTTGTTCTCTCTGATGATGTTTAATTGAAGTATTCTATTCCATCCCAGCTTAAGCCCTTCAACCCATAAAATCATAGCACTGGCAGCAGAGGTCACAAAGCTGGAGAAAGACAAGCAAGTCTTAGCCACAAACCTTCATCTAGCAGAAGAAGAGGTACATAAATCTGTTGGCATAGGGTACCTCTTACCTGTAATGCTGAGTATACGACTGTCATTTTCAGGTCAGTATTCTGTTTGAAGAAAACCAAAAGCTAGAAAAGGAGAACAAGAAATTTACCATTGGCATCTCAGGAGGTAAACACACAAGCAGTGGTTCACGGAAGGTTAGCGTTATATACATATGTTTATCTGTGTGTCCTTTTGCATTTGATTTTCGATCTTCAACCATTATACATGTTGTACTTTCTGGAATGGCAACTCAGGGAAAACGAAAATCATGCTCTCGGATGATTTCTCCAGTGAAAGAGAAGAAACTCGATTTTGCTGACGATGCTGATTCTGCTCTACACAGACAGCCTCTTTCACCTTTGCGGCCCAATTCATTCACCTGAATGAGATAGCAGTAGTAGAGAAACTCTTGAGCTTCTTTCGTTTTCGCCAAGTGCCAACTAACATTGGTTTTGCACTTCTGAGTGTAGTTAGAGATTGTGGAATCATTATGAACATTCTTACTCTAACCGAATTTCTAATGGATCACGTTTTGATGATGTTAACGAGAGAGATACTTGACAGCTTTTATACGGTCGCACAATT
This sequence comes from Craterostigma plantagineum, assembly GCA_027422505.1. Classification (NCBI taxonomy): domain Eukaryota; kingdom Viridiplantae; phylum Streptophyta; class Magnoliopsida; order Lamiales; family Linderniaceae; genus Craterostigma; species Craterostigma plantagineum. The sequence goes on along the minus strand of JAPQWV010005154.1, from coordinate 16,927 downwards.
GATTATTTTGGACATTCTCATAAACCAGTTCAATAGAAGGCTTGCTATAATTAAAATACAGAACAGCAAGCTAATATTTAGATGTTTTTTAACCATGCTACACGAAGAATTCAAAAGCAAAATTAATAAGCAAAAAAGGGGTATATTTTACACCTGGGTTTATACCAAACCAACCGTTTAAGTTACAGAATGGGTGAATACAAAATGAAATGTTATTTCTGTGGAGACATAAGCTTATTTTCATCGGAGTCATGTTTCATGGAAGAATCTCCTGAACCCATCAATTCTTGGAAGCCTTCAACCTTCACAGGTGGAGCCCTGACCATTCCCATGTTCCTACACAAAAAAAGGACAAAAGCCATTGTAGATAGGCATGGGAAATTGTATAGAAAAGTTGCAAAGGGGCAGTTGAATCTATTGTCATCTTACGGTGATTGTGGGATTTGAGGAGAGCCCATGGACCTCAATGCGTTGTTATTGGCTGCTTGAGCTTGACGAGTCGAGAAAGCGGCGAGTTGCTGTTGTTGCAACTGTACTTGGGCTTGCCTAGAATTCATTCCCATGAAAGAATTTGTTTCCATTGGAAAATCTGATGATGGATTCTCCATCTTTACTTGAACCAAAGGCGGCGGCCTGGGCCTGTCGATATCAGTAGAAGTATTCATGTTCATGCCTGGACGAGGTGTCAGCTGTTGCTGCCTTCTCATCCTCTCCATGCGCTGTTGTTGAAGTGCTAAATGATTATACTGCTGGGGATTATTCATTTGCTGCTGCTGCTGCTGCTGCATGTGTGGACTCATTTGCCTCAGCATCTGTGAAGAAAACTTGGTGGGGAGAATCAGAAAAAAGAAAATCAGAACCCAAATTGATATCCTACATTAATCATCCTTCAGTTTGAAATAGGCATTTGATCCTTTTCAACATATCATAGACATTGACAACCCAAATTGGAAGATAAATTATGAATGATAGAACTCAGAGCAGAGCTATAAATAAAGCGAAAAAAGAGGGATAAATGCAGATACCTGTGGGTTCGGCTGAATAGCATTTTGCTGCTGCAGTTGTAGCAATTGTGCCTGAATGCCTACCATTTGATGCTGGTTCTGCTGCTGAACATTCTTAGTGTTATCTTTCACGATTTCCAATAGAGATCCCAAGTTACTGCCGAGCAAGTGAAAAGTGCACACATGTCAGATAACATGGCAGTACTACCATAATTTATGGACTAACATATGCAATATATTCATTAATCCAATCCGAGAATGTAATGTAAGCAGTGGTCATCAACCTGTGCCCTGTGGCTCGAAGGAACAGCTTTAGCAACTCAGTGGCTGAACACTGCTTTCTGTAGCTGTCAGCAACAAGCTTCAGAACGCGTCCTAGTTTACTGATATGACAGCTCAAAAGCTGCGCAAAAACTTCCAATGCAGAGTCTGAAGACGACTCGAACCCCATGTTCATAAGCAACCGCGCCACGACCTTTTGTGACATCTCCGATGCCTGTTCTTGACCAAGAACTTTCCTGTTTCCTTCGTATACATTCTTTCCACGGGTTTGAAGTCCTCTTTCCATGTTCAGATATTCAGGTCTGATACCAAGCCTCTCAATCATAATTGGATTAATTGCAGGGCCCTTGATCATGAGTTGAGGTAAGTTGTCCAGAACCCCATTAAATGGTACTCGGTGAATGGTACTTGTTCGGCTTGTTTGTGGGACCGCACTATCGGGAACACAGTTTAAGATAAACATTGTTTCTGGGAAGAGTGTTGTGTCGTCAACTGCAGATCCATCATTTGATCGCACACTTGTATTTTCTTGAAAGGCTACTCTCCTCCTTTTGTGATTCTCAGCAACCCTGAGATAAGCAGACATCTGTTCGGGAGTTCTCTTTTCTGGTTCTCTATCGCGGAACATTAGCCGATATGATTTGCTTGCGCCAGATTTCTCGAAAAATTGGCTGTACCATGTTTCTGGAATTCCTCACTCTTCAATCTCTGGGATAGAGCAATAGCTTCTGATCCAGGTTGTCGTGAGTTAACAGCACCAGACTTTATCGGAGGTCCCTGTCCGATGAAATTAGAAACACGAGAAGGATTATGGCATGACAGAGCAAAATGAGCAGTCTCAGTAATAAGATAGGTGCCAATTGAGAAGCAGAAGAAATACAACTAATGGAAGGATTCTTCGGGCAATACTATCGGAAAATAATGCACACTCAAGCTAAAGGGAGGTAAGTCACAAAGCAATATCGGCAATTGCTATTGAACCTCATGTATGCTACTGAAGAGGGCTTAAGATTAGAAGAGAAAAAAACACAAGTACCTTTGACGACGATGGTTTCTGAGTGGTAGTACATTGATCTCCATCTTGCATACCACTTTCCAAAGTGAAGTAGACATCATCACAATGCAATTCCAGATCTGGAACCAATTAAACAAATATAAACGAATTCAAAACACAATACAATTGAATCTTGGATCTAGAAGGAAAAAATCGACAGCACCATCCCACGTGTCTACTTCTATCAGACCAAAACCCTGCAATGGGACAGGATACAAGCACCAAAATCTATGGTAGACATAATTTCTCGGAAAATGAGAAAGGACAAGGACATAAACTAATAGACGTTCAGCAATGATTTTACAAGTATAAAATCACAATTCAAGTACAAATTGGTGCTATTAAAAAAATCCAGCTGCCCAGATACAAACAAACAACAGTAGCGCCTGAATCCAAAATCAAGCTTAATAAGAGAAATCGTAGAAAGACGACTGACTCACAATTCGGATTGAGAGTGGAAATCGAGGAAGACGACGAACGGGGATAGAGAGAGAGTGAAGCCTTGTCGAATAAGAGAGCCCTCGCGCGCAGCTGAAGCTGAAGGATGAGTTTGTTGCCGTTATTACCATCATCATTAACACCGTCGCTGTTACTGTTGGAGCTGTGAAGCTGCTGCATCATAAAGGCGTCCCACGATGCTTGGGAAGAGAGGAAAGGGACGAACGCGCGGTATAGTCCTTCTGAGCCCAGCCACTTCCGCCACACGCCCTGCCGCTCGAGCCTCGCCGCAAGCTCATAGCCCCGCCCGTCTGAACCCAACAACGACGACGACGACGACATTCCTCCGATCAGTCCCTTCCTTTCCTTTCTATCGCGTCGGGCCTTTTTGTACTTCAATTTTGGGCCTTTTCACGTCCAATTTTAATCCAAATTTCAATTTTGGTACATACAATACAACATACAAATGTTTTGGAAAATTTATAACTTCAAAAATTTTAATAGATGAAATTAAAATAGGTGTATTATTTTGAATATAAAAGGAGTAGATGTAATTTGACTAGTTACTACACACTGTCTACACTATATTTTCTGCAAGTCAATGCAATCTAATTTCATAATCTACACTATTTAAATTTGCCCCTAAAGAAGGCATTCAAAAAGTAGTATTGTATTGTGTCAGGAGAATAACACGATTTCCAATAGTCTATTACAACATCATCATTCATTCATTCATTCATTATCTCGACCACATCCTCTTTTTGCTATCCCTTTCTTTGATTCCCGGGCTGAATGTTCCCTCGCCGTCTTCTTCCTCAACTCCGGCGGCTTCTGACCGCCGCCGTCGGCAGTTTGTTGCTTATTTGCTGCCGTCGTTCTCGGAACCCTAGGGACACCTTTTATAGGATCAGAAGCTCTGCCTTTGTTGCTGTCGTTCGAAGGATTCGCCATTACAACGTTAGTAGCATTACTGTTATTATTCTCAGCTTCGCCGTTCCTTGACAATGATCTTTTCCTGCCAACTGAAGGAAGTGAGTCACTATCCTTCGCCGACACAGAACCATGGCTGGCTCTTCGATAAGAAGAAGGTTTAAGCTTCTTAATATGTGATGCTCTGCCCCGTTACTATTAGGGGTGGATTTTGATTGATTGGTTGGCGCTGTTGTTACTGTTGCATTTGCTTGCGGCGGCTTTTCTTGCTCTGCGAATCTGTCTTCGAGTTCTTTAATCTGCAGTTTATGATGATCATATTAGATTAGCTGTGCACATTTTGAGAGTGGCGAAAGACTTGCCTTTTGACGAAGAGATGAAGCTTCTGAGTTGTTTTCTTGTTCCTTCAGCTTAGATTCGAGGTCCAATACCTAAAAGTGAAGAGAGAATGTCTTTGGTCACACATGCATTTTCGTATAGCTTAGAAGAAGCTGATGATGAGATTAAGTGCTTGCCTTTTGACGAAGTGCCCAGGACTCGGGGTTCTCTTCATGCTCTTTCAGTTTAGTCTCGAGCTCCTTTACCTAAAATGACGAGGAGAGGATACAAATTCATAACAACTCATCAGTGTCATTTTATTGTTGTGCTCATGCCATCGTTAGCGATGTGATCATATCTTGAAGAAAGCTACTATCTATCTCTTGCACCTTCTTTTGAAGGACTAACATATCAGACTCGGAGAGCGTTGTTTGCTGCCTGAGGTTATTTTCGAGATCGGCAACCTGTAATCATCATTACAAGTGTTTCATAGGTTTTGAAAACAGATGGTAAACTACTAGTTTGTAATATAACTACCTAACCAGGAAAGCAGAAACAGAATTATATAAATCTGCTGTTGAATGAAAATAAGTACTTCTTTTGGTACATTGTGATGTCTTCTTCTTGTTTTAGCTTCTTGTTTTCAAGGTCCATAACCTTCACAAAGAAAACACACTTGGTCACCCTTATTTACAACATGCGCTTATAGGATGAGCTAGTTGTTATTAAGGAGAGACCTGTACCTTCTGTTGGAATTGCGAACAAGACTCTTCCTTCTCCTTTAACCTAGCCGAAAGATGCGAAACTTGTTTCTCCAATTGATGATGCTGATTTTCCAGCTCCTTGATCTTTTCAATTTGGTTCTTGTTAAGGCTTTCTTTTCCCCTTGCCTTGCTTTCGAGGCTCTGTAAGGACTCTTCGAGCTTTCTCATAGATTCGTCTTTTGATCTACATTCTTGCCTTGCCTTTTCCAGCAAAGTTTTCATCTTTTGTAGCTCGCCAGTATCGATTTGTTTTCTGACGGGACCCAACTCAACGCCCCGTACTCGAGTTGCAAAGTTCAGCGAACTCAGAGTTTCGCTCAAATCCTGATCAGAGGGACTTATTTGCACAAACATAAGCGTCTTCGAGTTTCCACCTGTTTTACAGTGCAAATGATCGCACTCATTGCATCAGAATCAGCTGAACCTTTGAGATACTGTTAGAACATCTGAAAGTTCCCATTACCTAGTGAGTCCTGGAGTAGATGTGTTAACTTGGAATTCCTGTAGTTTTCCAATAATCATCAAGCAAAAAAGAGTTGTCCCATTAGAAACATAACCTCTGCGAAAACAAAAAAGTTGAGATGATTATATATAGAATTACCTGTATGGTATGTGGCTGCTTTTGTTCGCCAAAGCAGAGATCACATCTCCAAGAGCTGAAAGCGACCTGTTAATATTCTGAGCTTCTTTGAGTCGCTCGCCTTGCGCATCAGTCTTATTCAGCCTCTCACTCCCAGCCAAGTCCACCAGCCAAAGCTTGCTTTTCGTGCAATCCCCACTGATCAAACTCTTCGCCTTAACCATTACACACAGCATGCAATGCGATCGACTGCTGTGCTCGTTCACGTTGTTCGACCCAATAGATCTCGCCCTGCTTCCCGCTTGTAATATGCTCCAAACCTCTTCGATGCTCTCCACTTTAGCTTCCACGATTCCCGGGATGTGATGAAACCCTTCAGAGGCTTGCTTAATCTCGAGCTTCTTGGATGTTTCTACGGCGAGCAAGTCGCGTATCTGTTCATTGTAGACTTCGAGCACGCTAACTGATATATCGTACGTGAAGGTATCTCTCCTCTCATTGGAGATTCTGAACAATTCTTCGAGGGTCCTATAATTGACTCCTCGATTCGTCTCGGGTCCCTCCATTGTGAATGTCTTGCCCGTCCCAGTTTGTCCGTATGCGAATATGCAGACGTTGTAACCGTCGAGTATGGAGACCACCATGGGCGCAGCATCGGCGAAAACATCAACTGTTAAAAATGTGGAACAAACACTTTAGTATGGGTCTAAAACATGGGGAAAAAAAAGTACACTTGTGCTTTTGTATGATGAGAATACTATGAAGCAACCTTGATCGTCATTGGGCGTGTAAACTCGATCGAATCTGAATGTTTTCTTAGTCGAGCCATTGTTGATAATACCAAGTTCTCCATCTTTGGCCGCATCGAATTCCACCACTGATGAACATCGAGCAATAATCTCGGTCTTGCTCAAGGGACGGCAACGGCAAAATACCCTGATGTTTCCTTTAGCCTCCTGGACTTCATTGAAGAGCTTTTGCCTTTTCACTTGCTCTTCGTAGTACTTCACTTTCAGGTCTTCACACTGTGCAACTGTAATTATCCATGAGACATATTTTTTACCTCTAGGGAAGTGTCAAAGGTTGAGACATGTTGAAAGCTTACCAAGAGCCTGAACTGCGGTGACCATTTGGTTAAGTCGGGAATCGAATCGACACACTGATGAGCTTCGCGAGAAAGAACATTGTGCTCTTGTTTCATTATCTGGCAAAACACCACAATCACCTTACTGTAGATTACATGCTATATACGAAGAGAACTCGTGGTATTGAATTATAGAAAAATGACAACCACCTTTACTTTTTCCTCCAGCGTACGGATTGCAATTGTCCATGACTTCTGGGCTTGCTCGTATTTGCTTGTCAAGTCCCTGAGTTTTCTGGTTTCATTCTCTAGAGCTTCATCTGTATAAAAGACGAAACCGTTGAGTCTATCGACAGAGACATAACTAAACAACTTTCCATTGTACTCAGAACTCAAAAATAGCAAGTTATCTGTTAATCAGAAGGATATAGAGTGATAATGTCTATCTGTCTGAAAATTGATATGATAAATTTAGCAAAGCTCAGAAACTCAAAATTCAAGAGAGGACAATATGAGAGAATCTTACCAAGGGAATAAGTTCTAAAGGTCTTATGGTCAAGTTCTGCTCTAACATTTTCCAGTTGTTCACTAGCAGCTTTCCATGACATCCAAGATTGGTAACACTCATCTGTCTTCTTCTGCAGCGTATCTTTCAGGTCTTGTATTTCCTTCTCGTATTTTGCAATCAATTTCATTTTCATATCCCTTTTCTGAAAATAGAGGGTAAGAATCACGAGTCCAACAAAAGCAAATATCGCAGACATATATTCGTGTTTTAGCCCTTCATAGTCCACAGAAGGCTGAGTCATATCATACCTGAATCAGAGGATTTACCATCTCTATAGAGCAATTCTTACACACCAAGCATTCATCATTCAATGCAGAGGCTGCAAATGCAAACAGGATTGTTACAAAAACTGAATCCACTTTTCCAAAACCAGAAACTGTCTCGATCGAAAAAAAATTACCCGAAGTTTTAGGTGCTCTCCTTATACAAAGTCCACTAACAACTGGGCTTCCATGTATACCTTCAAACTTTACGACAAGATTCCCGTCGTTCTCCACATTAACTCTATTACCAACAAACTGTAAGGGTTTATTTGATCCAACTATTGCGAAGATGTCAAACTCAGACAGAACCTGCACGTTAAAATTTGCTTCTATTGGATGAATACTTCAACCAACCAAGCCTCGCTAAGGTTTAAAAACGCGCAATGTAAAACCCACCTTCTCATCTTGCACAAAAACGTTAAAAACTCGCATTCCCTTGGGCCCAAATATGTCTATGATTTCTATGAAATGAAGATCAAGAAAGTAATCCCCCGGGTAAGATTCTCAACACGGTAGGAGAAGTTTCCGAGTCTTGCTGATCTGTAAATGAGAGGAAAATCGCCGCCATCTGTGATAAAATCCTCGGTTTGAATCGTATCTCCCCTTCATAATACTTGTCAGCGAGGAACTTAACACCGCAATCCGATTCAATTGACATTGTTGAACCAGCATTAACAAAGAGGACCACTTCATCTGTTTGACAAAGGAAAGATTGAGAGTAAGCAACATTATAACACTAACAAACAACTGAGCTAACTTCATACTTCACTTGAAACTCAACATCACCAAGAAGAATAAATGGGAAATTTTCAACTTTCATTAACAAAGCTGCCAAAACGAAAATCCATTCATTTTTTTTTTTAAATTCCAATAGGACTGAAGAAATACCCAAACCTGTACAGCTAGGAATCGTGAATCCTCTGGGCACAAGCGTAGAACCCGAATCGCAAATCATCGAATCAGCTAAAGAATCTTCCATCACATCATCCTCCGCGTCACGAACCTCGTTTTCCTGGCTAAAGATTACAGATGTAGTAGCATCAGAACCACACAAGTCCTGAACGTCAATTTCGGGTTCTGCCCTAACGAATTCGAGACAACGTTCTCCATATGACTGAATTTTTCCGCGTATTCAACAAGATCCAAGAGCTTTAAAGCTAATAAACACAGAGACGAAGGATGGCTACTCGAAAATGATACTGTGTGTCAAGTTTGAAATTGGAACACAGGCGTTTAAAATTCGCGACCGTTGCTCTCTCGCCATCCCTTTTGGAAAGGTAATGGGCCTAATGGGCCGACAACACAAGATCGCATAAATAAAATTAAAGCCCATTAGGCCCTAAGTATAGCCCTACATATAAATGGGCACACACTCCCCAGAGACGAAATAGCTTCTTCTTCGATCGGAGGTTTTCTCTCTCTACCATTTAGCGGCGGCCGCCATGAACATGGACATGGAAGTGGAAACCTCGAAGCAACAGAAAGAGTCGAACGCCGCCGTCGTCGGCAAGCCTCAATTCAAACCCCTCAAAGCCCACGAAATTTCCGACGGCCAAATCCAATTCCGTAAGGTCGCCGTGCCGCCGCACCGATACACGCCGCTGAAGAAGTCGTGGCTGGAGATCTACAACCCGGTGTACAACGACATGAAGGTCGACATACGCATGAACACCAAAGCTCGGCGCGTGGAGCTCAAGACCTTCCCCCACACGCCCGACGTGAGCAACCTCCAAAAGTGCGCTGATTTCGTGCACGCTTTTATGCTGGGGTTCGACGTGGCTGATGCTATAGCGCTGCTCCGATTGGACGAGCTCTACGTCGAGTCGTTTGAGATCAAGGATGTGAAGACTCTTAGGGGCGAACATCTGTCTAGGGCTATTGGTAGGCTCAGTGGGAAAGGTGGGAAGACCAAGTTTGCTATTGAGAATGCTACGAGGACTAGGATTGTGATCGCCGAACACGAAGATTCATATTTTGGGCTCGTTTGCGAATATTAAGGTTGCTAGGGATTCGCTTTGCAGCTTGATTTTGGGGTCGCCGGCGGCGAAGGTTTATTCCAAGCTGAGGGCTGTGTCTGCGAGGCTAGCAGAGAGGTTTTAAAGATGTGATTTTTTTTCGTCAGTTTTCTCCTTTTTCGTTCGCCGCAGTGGTTTGCTGAGACATATTCCTAAGTTAATTACAAGTTATTACATGATAAAGCTTGTGCTTTCTTTGCTGTATTCTCATATACATCATAAAGAGAAGTCTTCGTTTCCTTTCAGTTCCCTGATATTACCAGATATCTGCTCTTGTATTCATTCTTGAAATGGGTGAGAAATCAGATGGGATGGAAGTAAGCACTTATTCAAGGAACTCGATACTTTTACATCAAATTATTATAAGTAGCAGTCTTCTATTACGATTAAAATCTTCCTTCCCACACATATAAGACCCATTAATTGGCATGCAAGAACTCTGCTTTCACCATTACATAACTAAGACTAGACATAGTGCTTCAGTTCTTGTGCTGCAATCGTCCACTCTCAGCACCAGCAAATGGATCAATGATAACATTTATAACAGCAGGTTTTCTAGCAGAGAAAGAAGCAGAAAGCGCAGACTTCAACTCGTCTGGGTCTTAGCTACGTAACCCTTTCCTCCAAAAGCCTCTGCAAGAACATGGTACGCTGCACTAGGGACAAACGAAGTAGGCGCTGGATCATCTTTGTACGGCCCAGTTATTTCCTCAGGGCTTCTTCGATCACCACCGTAGACTCCACCATTGTTGAAGACTATGACCACCACAGGCAACTGATAACGAACCAATGTCTGCCATAGAAGTAGCGTTAGATGAATTTCAGACAAACAAAACCACATGTTACCTACATGGATTAAAGGGTCCTCTAACATATGGTAAAGATTACCTCAACTTCCATGGCACTGAACCCAAACCCAGAATCACCTTCGACAGCCACCACCAGCCTTTCTGGCGAGGCCACAGCAGCTGCAATGCAATAACCGAGGCCAACGCCCATCGTTCCCCAAGTCCCAGCATCTAACCTAGTCCTCGGCTCTGTCTGAACAAGTACAGCCCGCCCCACATCCATCGTATTGGCTCCTTCGGACACCAATATAGGCTGAGGTTTCCCAACTCCCGAGATCGCATCCCTAATGATCCTCAGCGGCGTCATGAAGTTAAAGGGCACCACTTCTTTAGCCAGCTGTAGTTCCATCTTAGCAGCGTTGTCCTTCGCCTTGCTCCTAATCGCCTCGACCCAAGGATGGCTCTTCCCCAGACAAAAGGGATTGTCTTTAATCTCCCTATAAATCCTCTCTAAAGCTTCTTTCGCATCTCCCACGATGCCTAAACTGGGATTTCTCAGCTCAATCTCATCTTCGCTGACATCCACGAGTATGAACTTGACGTCTTCAGACCACTTGGGCGGCTCGCCGAAATGCAAGAGCCAATTGAGCCTTGCACCCACGACCAAGGCCACGTCGCATTTTCCTATGGCTAGGGACCGAGCAGCCGTGGCGGCTAGCTCGTGGGTGTCGGGGAGAAGGCCTTTGCCCATTGGCGTGGGCAGAAATGGGATGTTAGTGGTGTCCACTAGCTTTTGTAATGGCTCCTCTGCTCTTGAAAAGGCTGCACCTTTGCCGAAGATGATCAGTGGCCTTTGGGCAGTCCTAAGGATCGACAGCTTTTGAAATGTCTGAATTGGTGAATTTGGGATTTTGGGTCGGCGTCAGTTCTTTCAATTTTGTGCTCAGTGCTTCGGATATTAATTTCTCGGCCTCTGAGACTTCAATTCTCTGGCGGAGTACGTCGGTGGGGAGGTCTAAGTAGGTCCCACCTGGTCGGCCCATCAAAGCAGAATCGACGGCGGCGAAGACGGACGAAGGTATTTTGGTGACGTCGGTGGCTCTGACGGAGAATTTGGAGAAGGGCTGAACGGCGGCGAGCTGGTCGAGTTCTTGGAAGTCTCCTCGGCCGGCGAGGCTCTGTTCGGAGGAGCCGGAGATCATCAGCATGGGCCAGCAGTTGGCGGCGGCGTTGGAGAGTCCGGCGAGTCCGTGGACGCAGCCTGGGCCGGACACCGTGAGGAGGACTCCCGGGCGGCGCGTGAGGTAGCCGTAGGCTGAGGCGGCGTAGCCGGCGGACTGCTCGTTGTGGAAGGCGATGAAGCGTACGCCCAAGGAAACGGCTCGATTGGCGAGGGACGTCACGGGGATTCCCACCACGCCGAACATGTGGGTTATGCCGGCGCGTGAAAGGCACGTGGCAACGAGGGCGTTGCCGTCCATCGTTATCCGGTCGGGCTCGGACATCGTAGGACTGTAACTGAAGTGGATCTGAACTTCGATGTCGGAGCAAGTAACAATTATCTTCGAATTCGATTGGGCAAAGCCAAAGGTGGGTTTTTTTTATTTCTTCTTATATGCCTAAAGAATTAACTACGAGCCTCGAGAGATGACAACTCGATCTTTTCTTTCTTTTACGCTCAACTCATTATCGATTTTTGCTTGATTATTTTTAATTATTGTCGTCACCATCTGATTAAACGTGTTCAGTTGAGGAAGATTTCTTCTAGATTAGGTATGATCGTGCTATGTGAGTAACACGTTGCTTGAGCTCGACAAGCACTATAAATATATAGATAATGTATAAATCCAACTCCTAGCAAAAGCCAACACATGGATGATTCAAGAACAGTATTTCCACACATAACAGTCTTCAAATTGAGGCTTATCAACACTAACTTAGAAAACAATACTAGCAGAATACAGCAGCAGTTCAACTGCAGAAAGACCCACAACTATGATGACAAGAAAATCTATTAAACTGCTTATTCATGGTTGTTCTTCTTGAGGAGCAGAAAGATGATAACCTGGCGATGTTTGTAGCTCTACTTCTTCATGCTCCTTGCACGGTCAGGCGTAGGCACTTGTTCGCCAGCCTCACCATTCTCGGGTGAAAATTGATGGGGAACTTGGTGACCCTAGGCTTGTCGGAGAGTATATTTCTCTGGATCCTATCGATCATGACCTTCGGAGAGGCTCTTCTTTTAGCTTGTCGTCATCGTAGTCATTGTTCACATAATAGATACCGTGATTCGCAAAGTACGATACAGAGAGAGAGAAAAAAGAAATTCAAATCCAAATCGATCACAACAAACCTATTCCACAGCAGCGAACACCAAACCGAGCTCATGCGGGAAAGATCGATTTTCAGAAGGAAAAGAAGAAAGTCAGTCCGTCGTTCCACTTCGCCTTTGCCGAGGATTCGTAAATGAAATAAAACGTAAAAGGTAACCGGCTGTAGCCGGTTTAAGAATTGGCGGGAGATTATTGGGCCAAATTTTCGCCGAGAAATAAATTAAATGGGCCCAACTCCGCAAACAATATCCAAAGGCCCATTCGCTCTAAATACATTAATAACTGTACATATCATCCTCCCCACAACAACTGCCAAAAGCTTAACTGCAAAGGTCACAGTCATCATCAGTCATATGCTACTAACTAACATTCATTTTCCGACTTTGAGAATGAAACATCTCTGCAATGTCGCCGATGAGCTGCATTCCTCGGGTTTTCGATCTATTACAGAGCCAACAAACCTGGGAAACCTCACTGAGATTCCCCGAGAAGGTGGACAAGGCCAATGGCAGCATGGTGAACGGGCGAAACGGTGAAATCTGCGCCTCTTATCTGCCAAACGAGCTCAGGCGCAAACCACATGTTGGGCTCCTCGGAAGTTCTGTAGTAAGGCGGCTTCCTTGAAGGATTTTGTCCCTAGAAAAGAAATCTTTCATCTGTGCAAAGAAAGAAACAGTTTAAACTGCCATTGTCCGAGACTAGTTATCTTCATATCTCCATGTTCTTTCTCATCATACCTCTGAGTAAAAGGAATCTGAAAATCCTGACATCACACGGCATACGCTTTGGAACTCTTCGGTGTCTGGATTGTAACAGGCCATTAGGAAGGGACTAAACCTGAAAGTTGCAATTTTTTCCATTTTTATAATAATCACATGCTTATTTTTTGTTCGAGGATCTGATAGAGAAAGGAACGATAATCAACATCATTAATATCATTACGATATGGATCCTTACCATCCAGCTTTTCTTCCATTCCCATACCAAGCACCAATAGGAACCAAGTCCAAGGAATCATTCAGCCCTTCAACGTAGTCTCTTTTGACCTGCCACATATGGAAATGAGTTGAGCAAAGATTGAAGCTTTTTTTATTTCTTTTTTTATTTGAAAGTTTTTGAATAACGTTAATACCTTCAGCCATGCATCGGACCGCTTTGATGGAGTATATGTAGCCTCGATATCAAGGGATTTAGCCATAATACCTTCGCACGACGAGCAAAGGGCATTGTCAAGAACTCTCATTCTATTCAGCGTGGCTTCTTTAGCAGCATCGGCATCGTGTGCTTCAACCTAAAAGTTATGGATAGATAAGCTCAGAAGATAAGATAATGGCATTTCCTCGAGATAAAAGAAAAGCCTAAAAACTTACTGACATTTCTCTGGCATACTCAAAGTAACCTGGTTTCTCTTCACCAAATAAGTCCTTCAAATCTATATAATCCATTAGAATGCAGAAGGAATTTCAACACATTTTTTTATATAACGCAACTATATTATTTATATCTGAGATTCAAAGAGCGTTCATACAGTTTCTTCTTTGACGGAGGGGTAGATTCAATAACCTGCAAGGAAATGGCATACGATTTGAGAGGTTCCTTTAAGAACAATCCACAAATTTCTAATAACACGGTTCAAGGGGAAATATGGAAGAAACTCAAATGACAGTACTTACTGCTCTCCATTAGCAAACATGATATCAAATGCAAATACACATATGTCAACCTGCATGAGGAAAAAAGAGTCATGAGACAAGAAAACTCCAGTTTTTCACCAGCTGATGTATTCTTTTACTCATGAAAAAATTAACCTTGTTAGTTGAAAATTGGAGAGTAAAATTTAGTAACCTTTATCTTTTCTACAGCAATCATTGAATCTCGACTCCCTCTCTCCCTGGAAGATAGTTCCTGAAATGACATAAGCTTCATACTGTTCTTCCTATCAATACCAACCACCTGATACAAAATAGATGTTTCTTTTCTTCAATTAATTAAAATAGAGAATACAGCATGAGCAAGAATTGAAGAATCACCTCTGCATCCAATATAAAAGACACCGCAGTGGGACCACAACAATCTCTGACTATGTCAACTACATCAGGAAATCTCGAAGTAGTTTCATCACCATTCCTTGAGAAATATGTATAGAACCATCCATTAATCGATGAATTTGAGCTCGTTGGCCATCATATCTAAAAAACACGAGAATTCGGGATCAGCCTAACTGATACACTCATAAAAAAAAACAAAGTGTTGAACCTGTGTTACCAATGTCGAAAGACAAAGGAAACATAATCCCCAGCAACTAAGCTTAGATCAAATCTGAGATGCAATAGAAACTCACTTGTATTCACATGTAAACGCTCTGTCTTGAAATTTTTTCAGCACCTGTGGGCTCCATTAGTAATTCTGTTACAAGAAAAGATTGAAAAAGTTAAACAACTATATCAATAATCTGCCTCAATTTATAAAAGAAACGAGAACCATAGTACTTTGCAAGCATTGGCTTGATGGGTATGCCTGGAACCATTGATAAGGTTGTAGATGAAAACTCAGGCCCGTTTTTCATTAGAGACGGGATAAGTAAATCCTAAGCATATGAGGAAATTACAGGTCGTTAAATACCACTCACTTTTAAAAGAAAGAGAAACTTCCCAACAGAAACGTTACACAAGCCAGAACTCAGGTAATTCAGAATACGTGCATATTGAACCACATCACCAGGAACTCTAAACTTATTGTGGACAGGGAAAGACCTAATGACAAAAGCAACGATGGGAAGTCATGACTTACCAAGTTTGGAAGCATATTGTATGCTTCAATTACTGCACTCGACAGACGCTGCCAAATGCAAATGGAAAGAAAAGTAATATGTATTGATATGTAATACCATTTTAGTTCAAACAAGAATTCATCAATAAAAAAAGCGGAGCTTTGTCGATGGGTAATTGAAATTTGGCAAATTAGATGCGAGTGTGAATCATAAGATAAAAGAGCCTCAAATTAACCTGAGTCTGATCCTTCAAATTTTCAATTGCTGAATTGTCAGCAGAATTCATCATGATGGCCTGAGCTAAAGCAGGTAGAATGGTTCTCATCATGGCTCCAATTCTTAAGTTCCTGACCTAGCGAAATAAAAATAAGAACATAAACATGACATATTGAAATTCAGAAACACAAGACAATAAGGAAAATATCTTGAATCCTTTCATACCAAAGTTCTCACAAGAAACTTTATCTCCATCTCTCTACAAGAACGCATGAGACCCACAAGGTTTTTCTTCTTTCTTGTACTGCCACTACCTGTTTGCACACTGATGAATTCAAAGTTACATGACCCTTTTGCAAGATGGATGGAAAACCTACCCAAAGTCTTGCACAACTTTATAACAATTTTCCTGATTGACATTTAAAAATCGGCAGATATAGCAACAAACACCAAACCCCAAACGCCCTATAGTTTAAATAGGTGTTCATACGAATACCTTATCTTCCTAAGAGCAGCATAAACTCCTTGAATCGTTAGTGATGCAGGAGGAGCAAGAAGAGATTGGTTTTGTCGGCAAAGTTGAGCAACGTCACCTGATTCAATAAAAAACATCTTACTTCATGGAAAAATATGTCGACAAAATAATTGAGTCAAAATGAGTTGTATACCAAGATCACCAAGGGTTTCATAGAGAGTGTTTATTTTAGATCGATTGGTCCCACAAGCCTCTTCTAAGGCAGAAACAACTATGCTAGCACCAATATTCAATTCCTGTTCCATCAGAATAAAAAAAAATTAAGAAAGAACATAGACAGATTTGAAAGATTTTCACCCCATAAGGTCTTTGGACATTAATCATTGCGTATGTTGAAGTACAAAGGTTATAATAAAAAAAAAAGCAAAATTGAACTAATATTACCATATTTTCATGCTCAGGGGCAATCTTATTAGTACACAAATAGACAGCGGGAAGTACGTCTTCGGGTGAAAGGGCCAACAAACTGCATAATGACGAGAACTAGAAGGTTATCTTTGAACGGTACAAATGTCACCTTGATTCAAAAAATGCCACAATAACTTTGAATAGCAACTATTGGTACATATAGCTCTTTTCAGTAGAAGCATGGACACAAAACGGAAGAAAGTAATAAAGTAAAAAAAACCTCCTAAACATGTTGCATAGCATCGATGTGGCTCTTAACTTGCCCTCTCTTCCTCAACTAAGTTAAAAGTTCGGGCAACATGAATGTATGGAGCTAGCTCTCCTTTCTTCCAGCAACCTGGAGACACCTGTCAGCTATCACAACGTAAACTCGTACGATACAAATATAAGCGTACTTAGTTAATTTATGAGGAAAAAGAAAGAAAAGGAAAAAGAGAACCTACGCAGACCAACCATGATCAATGGGATGATATCTTTCAGGTGGCAGAGAAATGAAACTCCCAGGATTCTCATTCTTCTTCGGGACAGGGCAACAAATATCGAACTTGATTTCAGGTTGATCGGTCTGTAATAGTTG
>JAPQWV010005153.1:0-22060 GCA_027422505.1 Craterostigma plantagineum | reverse complement strand
GTACGGTAAACCTGCATATTATAGTACTCTGTATGTAAAAGATAAGTACGCTAATATAAAAAGATATGGTACTTCATAAAATACGAACAAGTCTCCAAACATAAGATAACTTAAAAAGAAATAGATCAACTGGGGCGGTTAACGAAATAGTATCACAACCGCAAAGTCTCCAAACAATATCACAACCAAGTCTTCAAACATAGCATAAAATAGATCTAATCTAGTCTCCAAACAGTCTCCAAGCATATCAGAACTACACAACAAACATAAAAGAGAAAGTCTCCAAACATCTCACAACCAAGCCAAATAACTTAACGAAATAGATCTAGCATATAACTGTGCTCGTCACGTAAAATGCGAGCAGCCATAGAAGCACGATCAGATCTTTTCGGAGGGCATTTCTGCAAAAAAAGCAAATTGTTTTAATACCATTTTATTCACACACTTATAGTAGATCAAAACAGAGAAGGATGACTGCTAGAAGAAAGATCATATGAGTTCGGCGGTGCCTTTGGTGCCATTTCTGCAAAAACAAAACTGTTAACGATTAATGAAAAAGAGTGCCATTTTATTCACACACGGCGTACCAATTTGCCCAAACAGATGGTACCAAATGCATTTATCATGTAGTACCAAGTAATCAACATAATGAGTACCGAATTCGAAACCTAACAATATCCACAAATCAATTGACCAATCCTGATAAAAACACAGACTGACAAATGTTAGATCATCTCAACTAAATATCAGAAGTCGTGATGAAGATAAACCTGCAGATGATGATACGGTAATCTGCAGATTTACGAATACTCTAGTGGCCCAGGTCATCTTATGCGAGGCCATCAGATCCCGAACGTAGATAAAAAAAACGCAGGATGGACACCTGGAAGAAAGCTCAGATCTGTCTTGCGGAATCATTTCTGCAAAAAAGTAAAACTGCTAATAAGCGGTACCATTTATAGACACACGGCGTACCATTTTGCCCAAACAGATGGTACCAAATATAGTGATCGTATAGTACCAAAACAAATTGACCCCATCGAAAAAACCCAAATTGACCCATTCCAAAACCCCCAAATTGACAACAATCAGTCCACCCATTCGAAGATACACGCACAGCTACCACACTAAATTGAACCATTCAAAGGAACCCTAATCTAACAACAAATCGATGTCATTTGAAAACACGCTGCTATTGTACGAAATTGCTTAAACCCAACGAATAACGGCAAAATCAAATTAGATACAAGCCTATTGGTAACTGTAATACCACTACGAAATGCCACGATGTAATGTAATGAAGCGAATGACTTACCTATCTATTTCAGAAGAAGGGAATACCACGACGAACGAGAACCCACGACGTTGAATCTGAAGCAAAAACAAACGGGGGTCGATTTCTGGGAGAAAGACGCGCGATTTGGGTTGGTTTGGGATGGTGCAATTTTTTTTTTTTTTAAGAACGAACGTGAGCTGAAAATAAAGAAACTAGGTAAATGATGTAATAATCTGTTTTATCAGGGGTAAATTCGTCAGTTAGGTACCTATCAGTAAGATAAAATTCAAGTAGGTACCTAGAGAAAAAATAAGTCTGACAAGGGACTGAACTGTTTAATTTTTATTGAAGTAGGTATTTAAGTGTGGAATCCCTTTTTCTTTTAGTAAATCAATTTAGCAAAATAATGGCAAATGATAGATTAAAGGAATTCAAGAAATAAAAAATCTAATTTAGATTGATGAGAAACAGCCGTGAGGTGTGAGTGGAGTGAATACGCGGCTGGCGCACTTTCGCGCTCTGATTCTCCCAATCTCGCTAGCGTGCGCCCTAGTCGCTTTGCGTGCGCCGTGCGTTCGCCTCCCTAGTCGCCTATCGCTTCTTTCCACATCTTTCGCCACCGTAGGTAAGGCGGACGACGCCGTATCGCCGCAGATCTACTCCTCGGAGATGTCGAAATCTCGGGTATACACCGACGTCACGTGGTGCGCCCCAGGGAATACTGGGACTACGAGAATCTCACCGTGCAGTGGGGTAACTAAGCGAATTCGTCAGTTTGGTTGTGTGTTTGTGGGCTGTTTTTTCTTCTTCTGCTGGCCTTTACCTGATCGTTGACTTTGTGGCTGTGTGCTGATTCGCGTTTAGGGGATTCCATTTTAGAGAATCTAAGCTTGTCGGTTTTTATTTTTTAACCGCGTGGCTATTTGGATTGGCTTCTTTTTACGAGGTTTTTGTTGCTTGTTTCAGCGACCAAGATGATTATGAGGTGATTCGCAAAGTTGCAGGGGAAAATACAGTGAAGTTTTCGAGGGCGTAAATGTTAATAACAATGAGCGCTGTATTATTAAAATTCTCAAGCCTGTTAAGAAGAAAAAGGTAACTTTTCGCCGTTCATAGTCTAGTGATTCTTGTGAAATGGTGGTCTTGGTCTACTGATCAATCTGTCTTGTATGTGAGGATCATTAAGCTTTTGGAGGTTTCTAACTTGGGGCTGTTGAATGTTGCTGTGCTGGTGTATTCATTGATCGTTTATAGTTTAATTTCTTCTAATATGCTGATACATCATCATTTCTGTTGCTTATGATTCATGTATAGTTTTATATCTTGATTCCCGATTCATGATTTCGTGTAGATCAAGAGAGAAATCAAGATACTCCAGAACCTATGTGGGGGCACCAACATTGTCAAACTTCTAGACGTCGTCAGAGATCAGAATTCAAAAACTCCTAGTTTGATATTCGAATATGTGAATAGTACAGACTTCAAAGTTCTGTATCCTACCTTGACAGATTATGACATCCGTTACTACATTTATGAGCTTCTCAAGGTTACACAAATGATATTTCTCGCATGTAAAATAACTTATACCTCTATTATTTTCAATTTGTGATGACTCAGGTCTAGATATGTTTCTGCAGGCTCTCGATTACTGTCACTCACAGGGCATCATGCACAGAGATGTTAAGCCTCATAATGTGATGATAGACCATGAGCTAAGGAAACTTCGTCTGATTGATTGGGGTCTTGCAGAATTTTATCACCCTGGAAAGGAGTATAATGTCCGTGTTGCCTCAAGGTAAGTGGGATCTACTTTTTCGAGAATTTGAAAAAGCAATGAGAGCCAAGAATATTTTTGTCACCTTTTCATATCTAATAATTGTTTCACAAATTATCTTTCCCATCCCATTCCCACCGTGACTCTCTTCTTCTCTCAGATACTTTAAAGGTCCAGAGCTTCTAGTTGATTTGCAAGACTATGACTATTCTTTGGACCTGTGGAGCCTTGGCTGCATGTTTGCAGGAATGGTGAGTGCTTTTAGTGATCTTTAGGTTTTCAAGTATTGGTCACTCCATGCTTTTGCTCTGTTAACACCCGAGCCCATTCTATGCAGATATTTCGCAAGGAACCTTTCTTTATGGGCATGATAACCAAGACCAGCTTGTTAAAATTGCCAAGGTAAACATTGTCATCTGATTCCAACAGTAGAAGCATTAGTATTACACGGAGTGAAGCTCTTGTATGATATAGTTAAAAAAAACTGTTCGCATTCATTTTAAGGGATTTAACCTACATAAGATGATGGTTACGTGTATTATTTATCTGACATTGACGACTGATAATCTTATAGGTGCTTGGAACCGATGAGTTGAATGCCTATTTGCACAAGTACCATCTTGAGCTAGATCCTCAGCTTGAAGCCCTTGTCGGGAGGTATAAATTAACCATAATACTAGCATGGGAAAACCAGCATGCTTGCCCTCATCACAATCCTAGTTTAGTACTTTCACCAATAAGGTTGGTTTCTATTTTTTACCTTGCAGGCACAGCAGAAAACCATGGTCAAAGTTCATCAATGCAGATAACCAGCATCTCGTGTCACCAGAGGTTATTCACCTTTGTCCATACCTTATTACTTTTTCCTTTATACCCAATGCCACTCAATTCTTGAACGATGCAGTGACTTGCATTCTAAAATCCCCGTTTCATTGTACCAGGCCATTGATTTCCTTGACAAACTACTTCGCTATGATCATCAGGATAGGCTCACAGCAAAAGAAGCAATGGTTAGGGCTCATCTCAACTTAACTAATTATTTTCGAATACTCCTAGCTGGTTTACTATTCCACCTATTACCCTTCATCCCAGTTACTGAACTATCTCTCTCTCTCTCTCTCTCTCTCTCTCTCTCTGTAGGCTCATCCATATTTCTCGCAAGTGAGGGCTGCTGAGAATAGCAGGACAAGAACCTAAGAAGCTCATTTGTTTTCCATATCTGCTATGCTATCCGCTCAATAATGTCATACGTTGTTGGGCAACTCTAGCTAGACTGTTGCTTGTGTATCTTTATTAATCATTTGAAACTCAAAAGTAGCACATTCGCATGTATTTATTATCTTGTGCTTGTGTTAACCGAATGTCGATAATCAGTACTCATCATGAATGTAATAGTGAAAAATTGGCTGTTGAATATCTCCCATGTATGTAGAGATATTTCCGATCCTAATCGTTGTTGAAATTGTGCCTCAACACACACAACTGCGTGCTGGTTTGCTCTTTACACGTTAAACCACGCACCTCAGATATGGTTAACCTCAGCCACAGAAAATACAATGAAAAATCTTTTTCTACGAGATAATACCACTGCTATATTACTCCAAGCGAGAAGCACATCAATTATTTCATAATTTTCCCTCCGAAAAGAGGAAAAGAAAAACAGGCCCGTAGCCACAATTTTTTTCTCCATCCCAGTTCATCAAGAAAATTAAAAAAAAAAAAAAAAAGAGAGAAGAATGCAAAAGCATCTTCGTTAACAAGCACTGAGGATTAATCTAAAGCAAATGCTTCGGTTAAGCCTCTATTGCAGCTGTTCTTCGGTGCCAAGCCCAAGAGAATCCAAGATTTTAGGCACCTTCGTTCCACTAACAGCTCATCGTCATCACATCAAGAGAAGTGGGATTCATTTCCACGGCGGTGGTGGTGGGCGTTTCCTCGCCGTCAAGGCTCTCAACGATGAGATGAACGGTGGCAGCGGCGGCGGCTCGTCGCCGGGCCAGAGCTGGGACCGAGGCTTGGAGTTCGAGGTTCCGTTCGAACAAAGGCCGGTGAATGAGTACTCATCCTTGAAGGACCAAAGCCTCTACTCATGGGCTGACCTTGGCCCTGGCTCCTTCTTACTCCGCCTTGGTGGGCTTTGGCTCGTCACTTTCACCGTTCTCGGCGTCCCCATTGCCGCAGCTAGCTTTAATCCTTCCAAGGTCTAAAAGATTACATACTATCTTTCTCTGACAGTAAAAACTGCTGTAATGAATGTCTCGATTAGTAGTAAGTAATACTTGTCTTCGCAGGATCCTTTGCGTTTTGTCTTGGCCGCTGGGACGGGGACGCTGTTCCTCGTTGCCCTAATTGTCCTGAGAATTTATCTTGTAAGCTTCTTCAACTTTCTTTAACTTTGCTGCGAGAAAAAAAAAGAGCCATTCTTGCAATGCATAGCAGATATCTTGAATAGGGATTGAATAGTCTCAACTATCCCAAGCAATGATCCAAGTTCTTACAACCTATGATATATGTATATATAGGGTTGGAGCTATGTGGGCGATAGGCTTTTGTCTGCAGTCATACCATACGAAGAAAGCGGTTGGTACGATGGTCAGATGTGGGTAAAACCGCCCGAGGTTCGTCGGGCGAATTCGACCATTTTTTCGGTTCTGATATATGAATCTTGAAATAGCTTGCATTTCCTCAACGTTATGAGAATGCTTTCCCCTGTTTGCAGATCCTTGCCCGTGACAGATTACTGGGATCATACAGGTAAGAATAAGAAGTGTGCTCAGAAAACTGCAAACAAGTCATATGTTGATCGAAAATCCCTTCTTGTCATAAAATCATGCAATAAAAACACACACAAACACACACATATATGTAGGTGAAACCAGTGATCAAGCTTCTGAAGCAGACTCTAGTTGGAACAGGGGCTTTACTCGTCTCAGCTGCAATTCTATTCATCTTCGCCACGCCAGTCGAAGACTTCGTCAAGAACGCCTTATTTTCCCAGAATCAGAAACCTGTCGAGGCAGAGAAGAAGTTCAACATAAGGTAGAAATGAAAAAGGGCATCCTTTTTTTTTTTTCAGTTACAGCAGTTCCATGATTCGTGAATGAAAGGAGAAAAGGAAAGAAGATGAGTGAGTTATTGAATGGTTATTACTACAGAAAGGAGGAGCTGCTAAGGTTGCCGGCGGAGGTTATGTCTGACGACGACTTAGCTGCGGCGGCGGCGGCGGCCGCCGATGGTAGGCCCGTCTACTGTAGGGACAGGTACTACCGTGCGTTGGCCGGCGGACAGTACTGCAAATGGGAAGATCTGCTCAAATAATTAATGGAAGGGATACAAATTCGAAAAAAAAAGGAAAAGGAAAACTATATATAGTATTGGTACACACACTGTTTCTCAGGTCACTTTTTATCTTTTTTTTTAGGAATTCAACCATGTCGGCATAACTTGGTTAAATTGCTTCAGTTTGTTACGATTCTACTATGTCATGAGGAAACATTTAATAGAAATAGAAATAGAAGAAAATAAAGTTATGTCGAAAAGAAGAACCCTCGCTCGACAGCTCCCATCGCCCACATTTATTGTTGTACTTTAAATGCCTTGCAATATCAATTATTGCCGCTCGCAACTTTTTCCTTCACAATATTAAAAGGAGTTAATTATGATTGAGACCCATTTAAGTTTTAAACTCGAGTTTTAAAATCGAGTTCCGGTCATGTCAGAAAAATCAATTAATTTCAAGGACCCGCTTTCTACATACCACTTCATTGTTTTGCAGTACCACTTCTTTGTTCTGCAGTACTCCTTCATTGTTTTGAAGTACCACTTTGTTTTGTTCTGCAGTACCACTTTATTGTATTGAAAAAATGAAGTGGTACTGCAGAACAAACGAAGTGATACTACAGAACAAAAAGTGGTACTGCAGAATGATGAAGTGGTATGCAGAAATCGAGATCCTTAAAACTAATTGCTTTTTCTGGCACGGCTGAATCCTCTTTTTAAACTTAAATGTGTGCTTATAATTAAATTTAGATATATTTATTTAACCACGTAATCCACAACAGTAGAGGTCGATGATGTGATATGATCTCTCTAAAACACAAAAAAGCCGATTTTCCATGCCCAATCCCCGTGATTACCAAAATCGCTTTACCTTAATAAAAGAAATCATTACATAGAAAAATCCGATAGACACCTTTACACTTCTTTTGACTACAAAAAGATATACTATTATTTTTCAAATTGACCACAATTTCCACCAATTTAACCAATCAAATCCCCCCAAGGCCCAAGCCAAGCCAAGCACACACTACGTCATCATTCTCCTGTCGGTTTATATAACATTCCCCTCTTCGTCGTCGTCTTCCTCGCTTAAAAAAAACACACACGCGCGGTGTCCGTACACACACATGATGCTTCCTAAGGAAGGCTTCTTCTCACCACAAACTCGTTTAAGTCTCTTCTTAACGTTCTTCGCAATCCAACTCATCCTCGTATACAACGTCTTCGTCGCCAAAGACTCTGTAATAACTGTGAATCTCTCCAAGAAAAGCTGCCCTTTCGGAAAATTCTACGTGTACGAACTTCCATTAGAGCTTAACTACAACTTACTGCCCAGAAACTGCTCGGAGCTCAACCCTTACAGGTGGCAGTGCGGCGTGGGGACGAACGACGGCTACGGCGCGCCGGCGGCCTCCGACGTGCGCGGCGTCGTCCCCGGCGGCGAAGTGTCTGAGAGCTGGTACGGGACGAACCAGTTCTCGCTGGAAGTGATGTTCCACCGCCGGCTGTTGAGCCACCGTTGCAGGACGACGGAGGAGGAATCCGCGGCGGCGTACTACGTGCCGTTCTACGCTGGGCTCGCCGTGGGTAGGTACCTTTGGGAGAACGTGGAGACTTGGAAGAGGGATGTGTACTGTATGAAGATGCTTAGGTGGGTCGGTCGGCGGCGGCCGTGGGTCAGATCCAACGGCTCCGATCACTTCATGGCGGTGGGTCGGATCACGTGGGACTTCCGGCGGCTGACGGACCCTGGTCAGCGGTGGGGATCCACTTTCCTCAACATGAAGGTACACGCAGAATGACGATCTTACCGTAGTTTGTCATTTTCTTGATAATATTATTGGTTTATTACATTAAAAGGATCGTATGATATTACATATAAAGGAGATGAAACAAGTGACGCGCCTCATCATAGAGAAAGCCCCAGGGGACCCACACGACATCGGCGTTCCGTACCCAACTGGCTTCCACCCAAGGACGGCGCGTGCGCTGCACCAATGGCAGGACTTCGTACTCAACCAAAAGCGAACCGCGCTCTTCACATTCATAGGGGCGGCGCGTGGGTGGGTCAGCAACGACTTCCGCCGCCTACTCCTCAGCTACTGCTACGGCCGAGCACCCGCCTGCCGCGCCGTGGACTGCTCCGGCGCTCCATGCTCGACCAACGCCTCCGTGGTGCTGCAGCCGCTGCTGAACTCGAAGTTCTGCCTCCAGCCGAGGGGGGACAGCCTCACGCGCCGGTCGGTCTTCGACTGCATGGTCGCCGGCGCCGTGCCGGTGTTCTTCTGGAATAGGACCGCCTACGACCAGTACGAGTGGTTCTTGCCGGAAAAACCCGAGAGCTACTCTGTTTTCATCGATAGTGAGAGAGTGAGGAGCAGCAAAAAGGGGACGGGGATCATCGATGAGGTGCTGATGGGCTTCGCCGAGGAGGAGATTACGGCGAAGAGAGAGAAGGTGGTGGAGAGTATTCCTCGGATTGTTTATGGGTTGGGCGATGGACATGGATTTAAGGATGCCTTAGACATCGCCGTCGATGGCGTCTTGGAGAGGATTAATCGGCGCAAATTGGAAAGAGAAGAGTAGGAAATTACTACACCGCAAGTTAACGTTAGTGGTCTGAAATTCGATGGCTATATATATCCACGGCTAGAAGAAGCC
Organism: Craterostigma plantagineum; assembly: GCA_027422505.1. Lineage (NCBI taxonomy): Eukaryota > Viridiplantae > Streptophyta > Magnoliopsida > Lamiales > Linderniaceae > Craterostigma > Craterostigma plantagineum. Next base: position 13,070 of record JAPQWV010005153.1, on the reverse strand, counting down.
ATCCTCTTCGTTATATAAAGAGGAAGAGGAATTAAAATTAATTACCCATCTCCATGTGTAATAAAAAAACTAAAACAAAAGCTTTTTCTTTTGGATATAAACAAAAATATGAAAGGCGTTAGCTTTTTCGTCTTCTTCTTCTTCCTCGTTCTAGCTTGCTTTCTTCTTTCGACGACGTCAGTCGACGCCCAACGCTCCGACGACGACCATCCGGCGAAACCCGGACCGAGTCCCGGCGGTGGAAACGAACAGACTGACGGCGGAGGAAAATGGATTCCTCATAAATCTGGGCAGACTCCGCCGGGCGAGTGGGAACTCCACGGCCCCGGCGTTAATACGGGTCAGAGTCCGCCGGGAAAGTGGGAACTCCACGGCGTGAAAAGGGGGGAGAGTCCGCCGGGCGAGTGGGAACCTCCACGGCGTGAAAAAGGGTCAGAGTCCGCCGGGCGAGTGGGAAATCCACGGGTAAGCCTAAAAAAGCGGCGGGGATGTAGCGAGTATTTTGATCCTTTAGGGAATATATGGAAATAATTTTTAGTTGATCACATTTTCCTTTTATATTTTGCATCGTCGTGCCGACACGACGATCGATGTAAGGAGATTAGATTAGTGCTTTGATCATCCATCATTTCGATAGTGGTGATGATGATGATGATCATTTTATTCTTCTTGTTATAGAATAAGCGAACATCGTCGAAAAAATGATCCCCAAGTACTCTATGGAAAGAAAGGGATGCCAATAAGTTCGTTTTCTTCTATTTATTTTTCCATGTTGTTTGAAAATGACTCTCTTTCTTTCTTTGTTTAGTGTCACAACTTATTCTATTCACACGAAATTATCCCATGCAATGCAATGCCACCCCAATCGTCACACTCATATCATTTACTTAAAGAATATTACATTAAATTAAAATTTACACATTTGCAGAGACACATATAGTTATTTTTGGGTTTGACGGGCCAAATCTTAATTTTACAGCTTCAATTGAGTTATGGTTGGGTTGGGCTCGTGGACTATGATACGGTAAATCTCAGCCTACATATTTGCATTGATATTTATTTAACGTACCATATTGATCAAGACCTAACTAATTTTATTGTAAAATAAAAGAATAAACTAATATGGGCAAGCATCTCTTCTAGTATTTCAGTGACATGTGAATTGATCGGATATGATCATGGTTTTAGTAATATAATACTTTGAATTATAGTAAGTAAATTATATGAACATAATGATTGAGCCAAGCAAGGCATGTGCCAAAGATTGAAATATTTCATTTATTGATCATAATTATAACGGAAGCTTGCGGACACTTGTGTATTCTAAGGCCATGTGCTAAGGTCATAGGACTGCACATGGCTTTCCATCGCAATAATTTTGTTTAATTAGTTGTGTAAAACGGAAAAAAAAAAAGGATTGCCATAGTAAAAATTAGAATATGAATTACACATGGTCCGTAGATTACGCCGTAGTTTCTCAACTGCATTTACTTCAGATTATTCACAACACAAATATCTTAGACATGTTGTAAAATCATTAATCCAAATCCCTAGGCTTACATTTGACTCCGTACGAAAGATTTACGAAGGACTTGGATCAGATCCGTATTAACATTTCCAAAAATTATTAAAATATAATAAATCGCGTAGTCGTTTTTCAAACTATTTGTCGAGATCGTTACATTTAATATTCCTTAAAGAACGTGATAAAAGTTAATGCCCATAACATGGATGATGAAGGTGAACGATGATTAAATGGTACATTAAACAAATACAAGCAAAGACCAAACGTCTCTCTATATATAGACCACATACTTGCATGCATCAAAATATAAAAACCAACAAAAACAAATTAAAAAAAAGAAGGGGGAAAGTAAGTTCCTTCTCTTAGTCTTGGGGTATCTTTTGAGATGGCAATGCCTAAGCTCACTGCTCTTTTCTTCCTCGCACTCCTCGCCATCTCAAGCCTAACACCCATGGTATTACTATAAAGCATCACATACATAAATATTATTACAAGCAATCTATCATCATTTGATCCTCATATATATTTACTTATTTCCTTCTCTCAGGCGCTGGCAAGGAGACGCCAGTACGGACAAAACAGCTTGAAGAGCTACCGTAAGTTTTAACCAAACAAATCTCCTCCTCTATTTACATTTTTAAGTGTTAAATTAAATCCTACATAATCGTGATATGACCAGAATGCCCCTCGGAGTGCTCAAGGAGGTGTGGGAATACTAAGTACAAGAAGCCTTGTCTCTTCTTCTGCAACAAATGCTGTAATAAGTGCCTTTGTGTTCCACCTGGCTTCTACGGTAACAAAGGAGTTTGCCCTTGCTACAATAATTGGAAGACCAAGGAAGGTGGACCAAAATGCCCCTGAGCGATCCACTCAACAAAATCTACTCACTTAATGTCCTTGTTCTAGCACTTATTAATGGCGTTGTGTTGTGTGGGTAGATGGGTCATTTACTTTTTGACCCGTTAACCCGTTTGTTTTCCTCCCTTTTTTCTCTTACTGTTTGAGCACTTTAAGCAGCTCCTAAGGGCGATTTGGGAATTTTGCCTGCCTTGCTTGCCCCTAATGAGAGCTTATTGTTATGTCGTGCTTGAATTATTGATGAAAAGAATTTATTCCGTTAATTATATATTTATTATCTCGATACCTTGGTTTATGTGGCTTCAATTTTGGGCTTTGTTTTATTGAGTTTCCCAAAGAAACGTTAAATTGTAGACATGTATAAATATACTACTAGTATTTCGTTCTTAACGTGATCCGTATAATAATGCTTGCTTTGCTTTGCTTCCCAATTTGATGAAATGGGGTTTCTTTGTAAAGCAAGCAAAGCCCAATTAGACATTGGGCCTTAACAGGTTACTGATGCATTAAAGAGTTTCGAGGTAAAATTGCGACATATCATTCTCAAATTGAAATATACATCAACGTACAAGTATTATCTAAACGAAACTCAACAAAAAACGTCTGTTTAGAATAATTAGTCAGACACACAGGGGATGCAACATATAAAGAAATTATATTCCAACAGTTGTCAGATGAATGTTGTAGGAAAAAATTACGTGAAGATTCGCGTCACGAGCTTTTATTATGTCACAACTGAAAAAACTTTGGTATATATATATATTCTCATAAATAAATCGAACGAAGGGGCATATAAGTCAATTAACTCAACCCAGTTAGTTAACTGTAGTTAGTTGGGATTATTAGTGGGGTCGGAAAAGTGAAAGTCAAGTCATTAAGCCAACCAATCCACCCACCGACCACCGACCTTCAAATAAATACATATAACCATTAATGAGATGTTATTTAAAAGTTAATTTAAAATCTTTGACAAATAGTAAGATAAAAATTTCATTCTCAAGAAAATAGTCATATTCTGAGTTGATATAAATACTAGGTTATAAGGTCATAAACAGACGCATAGTGTCGGTGGGTTTTATAAACTAAACACCGACTTGAAAACAAAGGCTATGACAGTAAAGATCTCTGCATGTCTCTCCTCTCTCTGAACTCCCTTTAATAATTATTACACTATTTGTACAAATGGAGTCCGACGGAGGAGGACTGAGGCGGCGGAGGACGGCGGACAAGCCGCCGTACAAGGGGATAAGGATGCGCAAGTGGGGTAAGTGGGTGGCGGAGATACGTGAGCCCAACAAGAGGACGAGGATATGGCTTGGCTCCTACGCCACCCCTGTGGCGGCGGCGCGTGCATACGACACGGCGGTGTACTACCTCCGTGGGCCGTCTGCGAAGCTCAACTTCCCAGACGAGGTGGCGTCGTCGGCGTCGACTGGAGGGTCGGCGGCGTCGAAGGACGGACACGGGCTATCGGCGGCGGCCATAAGGAAGATGGCGGCGGAGGTCGGCGCGAGGGTCGACGCGCTGCTGATGCAGGATGGTGCGGCGGAGGGCGGCCGTGGGTCGCGGTGGTTTGGGGATGCGATTGACCTCAACGAGATGCCCGCGCCCGAGGATCCCGCCGTTGACTATTGGTGAAAGTTATTACGACTTTCTAATTAGATTCATAATTACAAGAATTGTAGTAACTTACGTTTTCTAGTTTGATGGTGCTTTGTGTCCGTTTTACTTTGGATTTCGGATAAGATCGAGGAATTTTAATAAGTGTAAATATCTTTGGATTGGTTTCAAGATTTCTTAGTTGTTGAAAGTTGTTCCTTTTCGATAACGTCGATGTTGCTTAGTTTCTAAATATCCTTTAGACTCAAAATGAATTTTGTTCTGTAAATTTCAATTGATCATAACTTACGTAGATATATAAGTATTTTATTTTGTTCCTATTTTTTTTTTTGCAAATGGCTTTAGTTCATGTGGCACTCTATACCTAACGCTCGCCCCGAATAGGTGGCCAGCCATTTTGCAAATACTCTCATATCATTTTATCGAATAAATATACTAAAAACCGAACTATGAACTTACAAAACTACATCAATTATTGTACGTTTATTACTTATTAGTTACTATTGTTATTATCATTAATATAATCACTTCTCCTTATAAAATAAAAGAAAATTATTAATAATGGAAAAAACACGTGACGCTTGATGAGTTAAGGTAATAATGGAAGTTTCGTAGGAAAGCACTATAAGCTCAATCATGTTTCATAAAAATAAATAGCTGAAACACTAGAAACTATAGCTCAATCATGTTTCATAAAATAAATAGCTGAAACACTAGAAACTATTATAATTATGACACATTTGAGGCAATCTGATATTGACCATTTTCAGCAGATGATTTCGTACCATTCTCTTTTAATAATCTACCGACGGATATTTCTTTGAGCCAAAGCAAAACGATAGAGAGAAAAAGAGGGTCATGGGCTACCTTACTCAAGTACAGAAGGCCCATTGGCCCAATAACACAATGTAGAAAGGCCCAATGAGCCCAAATAAAAACTAACACGCCCAGTGGGACTCGAACCCACAATCGCTTGATTAGAAGTCAAGCGCCTTATCCATTAGGCCATGGGCGCTACACAGTGCATTATTATATAAAGTAGTTAAATACTAGAAATGATTTAGTAGCTCTATAATTTGTTGTTAGGGTTTAGAGTTAGACGACAAGGCGAAAACGAAAATGTTGCGGAGAAACGTGAGGCTTCGAAGAGAATATCTCTATAGGAAGAGCTTGGAAGGCAAAGAGAGACTGCTTTACGAAAAGAAGCGCAAGATCAAGGAAGCCTTAGAAGGTCGCTGAGACTTCTTATTCTCCGTTCGTTGAAACAGCTCGGATTGTTTCTGTTTTGTTAGCTCGGATTGTTTGAGTTTGCTGTTATTGTGTATGTTTTCAGAGGGAAAGCCCATACCAACTGAGCTCAGAAATGAGGAAGCAGATCTTCGCCGGGAGATTGATCTCGACGATGAACACACAATCGGTGAGCTGCGTATTTGTACTTCCTTTTGCTGCGGATTTGTAGTTAATTGGAAAAGTTTTGTTTTCTGTATATCTTTCGAATGATGATTTGGTCGTCTTTTGCCTAATACAGTCCCGCATTCTACTATCGATGATGAGTATGCGAACGCAGCGGAAAAAGATCCTAAAATATTGCTTACGACGTCTCGAAATCCGAGTGCTCCTCTTACTCAGTTCGTAAAGGTTGTGGCCAAGTTTGAGGCTTTCCGAAATAAACTGTAAAATTGTAATCATGCTATTCCGACGAATTTCGATTCCTTGTCATGTATATGACTCCTTTGTTTGTATATTTTATGTAGGAGTTGAAGTTTGTGTTCCCAAATGCAGAACGGATGAACAGAGGTGGTCAGGTTTGTGGACGGTTTATATATGCTTTCGTAATTGGTTGGTTCTTGCATGGATTGATTTGCCTTCATGATAGAGTTGAAAGGGTTAAGCCACATATGCTATTATGCTAATAGTACTCGGTATTTTATTCTTCAGGTGATTTCTGAAATAATTGAAACCTGCCGGGCACATGATTTTACGGATGTTATCTTAGTTCATGAGCATCGAGGCGTGCCAGATGGGATAGTTATTAGTCATTTGCCGTTTGGTCCCACTGCGTACTTCGGATTACACAATGTGGTTAGTGAACTTAACCTGGTGTTCTTAACTCAGTTAGTCTACTATGAGATGGTTGTCTCACTTATCACAATATAATGTAAGGTTACAAGGCATGACATTAAGGACAAGAAAGCTATTGGAAGCATGCCTGAAGCCTACCCGCACTTGATTCTTGAAAACTTCACCACAAAGGTTATTATCTGTGGCCGAGACTTTGATCGATCTCTGTGGCAAAATGAAGCAATTCCAGCGCATTCATTGATTTTCTTGTATAGATGTTCAGTTATGCATCTCTTCTGAAATTGCTGTAACTGTCATATTCACAGCTTGGTCAAAGGGCAGCCAATATTTTGAAGTATTTATTTCCAGTGCCAAAACCAGATACTAAGAGGATCATCACTTTTGCAAATCAATCAGATTATGTTTCCTTCAGGTTCGCACTTTTATTCTTCTTTTGCCGAACTTTCCCAGTTGTTGATTTCCCTATCCCTGGTCAAGTTGTAATTCGATGTGATTGATAAATGATAACGTTAGCACTGACTTCTCCTTTGTTACTTTGAGTCATCAAGCGGTCTCTGTTGTAAAATTGGGTCGTCGTACATAATAGTTATCCACATACACTCATGTCATGTCTTTATATGATGGTACTCTAATTGTGGTTTCTTTATTCAACTCAGGCATCATGTCTATGAGAAACGTGGAGGTCCCAAATCGATCGAATTGAAAGAGATTGGACCTAGATTTGAATTGCGTCTCTACCAGGTATTGCTTGATGAGATTATTTACACAGAGATCGTTGATTAGAACTAATCATCTCCGCGCATCTGTCTTAGTAATTTATCTTCTGTTCCTTTGCTGCAGATCAAACTTGGAACAATGGATCAAGATGAAGCTCAAACAGAATGGGTCATTAGACCTTACATGAACACGACCAGAAAGCGCAAGTTTCTCGGTGATTGATTTTTTCCAAATCGTTCGATCAGTTGAAGGCCCAATTTTGCAGCAGGTTTTTCTTGTCCCTTAAAACTTTAGCATCGAAAGTGATATGAACAGCTGATATTATGTTCGACCCGATTAAGCTGGTATCGTTCAATCGAATATCACAATGGAATGTCTTGTGTTGAAAGACAAAAGGTTTATCCAAAGCATGTTGATGAAAGCCTTTGGATGAATCTTGATCTTTGTTTTCTTTACATCTCCAATCGACTTACGATGTAAGTTAAGTTAGTTGCAACCTAGTTTCATGACAGCGTCCCTCACGAGCTAGCACGTGACTACGCTGCAAGGCATTTGAAAACCTTTCCATGTAAGATTGATCAGCAATAGTCATCTATATAAGAAAATAGAATATTTGATATTGTTGAATTCATAATAATACTATAAATATTGAGTAATGCAAGGCAATATGCATTGAACAGGGTGATGTGGGTGGACGTGTAATGGGCCCGTTTTATTAGGCCGTTAATTGGGTTTACGAAGCCCAACATATCAAGGCGTTTGATATTTATTAAATAATTTTCGGCACCTAAACTAAATTGGATTATTTTGAATATATAGGAAAAAGACGTCAGTCAGTCCAGTGTGCCATAGATTTCCTCTGGCAGCTGATATCTTCCACCCAAACTAGCGATGGGGTGGCTCAAAAAATAAAATAAGACAAAATCTAGCAAATCTAAAACACATTACAGTTAATTATATTATTGTTTATATATACATGTCATGAACAGCTGATTTTCTTGTATGAGTTGACATATTTCCTGCCCTACAATTTTATCAACTCATAAGTCATAAAGGGCACGATGCAATAATGACAAATCATCCGAACAATAGATAAATGATAAAAATGTCATTCAACAATTGATGGCTTTAGTCAGCAATAGTCTTGCCTTGATCTTCCAATTGAATTTAGGCTTTTCATTCCCTCCCAGCCTATGTATAAAACAATGTTGGAAAGTTAAAAGATGCATACTACGAGTTTTTTTTTTTGTTTTTTTTTTCGATATATATATGATCATCATTAATAGTGATAAATCTGAAATACAAGGCTGAGTTATAATACTGAGAAATCTTTTAGCGAAGTGATTACTGTATTGGTGCAAATGCAAGTAGATTGTATTTGTGTGGTTCTTCATGTTGCTATGCATTTTTCTTGACACATCATTGATTATATAGATAGATAATTTACAAGGATTTATCGAACTTGTATACTTAACATGGATTAATATGACCAATAATGGCGGTAAGAACATATAACCAAAACAAATACAACTTCTACCGTTTAGACCGTAGATCAAAGAATCGGCCTTAAATCAATAAAACATCATAAATTATACATTGCATATATATTACATTTCCTTTTAGGACTTCAGATTGCTGAAGTTTAAATGGTAAAGCTTGGCACCTTTCTCTACACCTTACATGTTTGAGCTGCAGCAAATTATAAAGTGACCAATGAAGATTGTTTTTTTCACCATCCAATTTCGACTGTCATATATGTTTCGGACATGGAATAAAGATATACGTTTGTTATCAATTTACCTGTTAGAAAACCTGTGGTGGTCGAGAAATTGAGTGTTGATCCCACTTATATCCCAAGTCGTCGTCCCTATTGCATTAACAGATGGAAGAAAGGAGTTTGCAGCATTCGAATCTCTCGAGGAAAGAATCAGACTGTGAGGAAATCCAATGAAATAAGGCTGCTTCAGCTTTCTCTTCGCTACAGTCGATCCATGGGCAATGTCTTCATGGCATGGAAGAAGGTCCTCGTAATTCAAAGAGGGAGACGTTTTGCAGAATTCAAGGTGATGATTGTTGTTCATGTAATACTCATGAGTTGGGTTGCAAGAAGAAGTAATGTTTGTGGCCTCATTGCTGAGCTGTTTCATGCACATCTTCTCTCTTGTTCTTTCCCTAGCCCTTGCTCTAGCTTTTGCCCGTGATTCCTTAGCGAGGCTCTCTTTGATCGATCCTTTATTAGATGCCTTCCTCTTTGAATCATCTCCATAGCTGACGATGCAGTTCTCAGTTCCATCAACAGCTTCGTCGTCAGAGACTACTTCATCGCATTCAGAGCCTGGCGAAGAAACTATGCTCTTAGCACAGCTATAACCACCACTGCCTTGGCTCTTTTCCAAGTCTTTGATTGCTGACTTTGACTTGGTGAGTAGCCATCCAAGGGTTTTGCTAGGCTTGTCTACGCCTAGCAATTCTTGAAGATCGAAGAATTTTCTTGCAATTCCTATGGAGAGTCGAACCCTTCTGTCACGAGGGCCTTGAGATGTGTAAATTTTGCTGTGTCGATCCCTTTTCGTTGTTTGTTTCGTTTCTTGAAATGTACCGTTGACTGCAACTAGATATGGATCTGCACTGCTTAGCCCAACAGTGTCGTGACTAAACATCATTGAAGGGTCAAGAACTTGAGCATTGGGAGCTAAGTTGTAAGTATTGTGTGCAGAAAATATGGTCTGATCGTGGTGAGGATACATTATTTCAGGGTCATTTAGGTCAAGAACTGAAGAACTAGAGGCTCGAGAAAGAATGCCAGAGAGTTGAGGGATCAGAAAAGAGTTCTTGGGAAACATTTTGGTTGTGGTGATGCGAAGCTTTGGTGGAAAGAACAATGATATGCCAACTAATAAACCCTATTACATACAGTACCAAATAAGAACCACTCTAACTAATGTGATTCTTGGAAGCCCTCCTGCCATATAAATATGTGGAAAGCGGACGTTTTTACTGTTTGATATTTTTAGAGGAGCCAAAATCTTTTACAGCTAATATGTAATTGATGACTTCCCACGAAGCTGTCTTTTTCTTCCTTGGCATTTAGAAAATGACTTTTGCTTGAGAAGGACCGAAGGACTTAACCTTGTAGGTAGAAAAACGAAGGACAAAGATATGATGATTTGGGGTAGCTGCGCTTTCAACTTTCAGGAGCCAATGTGATTGTACTTGCTTTCTTGATATCAAAACCCTTACAATGAAAATTGTCTTTATTTTTCCCTAGATATTGATAGTTAAATCGATGACAAAACTACCCCAGTTTCTCCACGATGTTCGGTTAAATTTATAGTACATTTTACCATCAATTTGAGATGTGAGCCACACTGTGCTACAGCTATATACCTTTTCTCCACTTAAGCATAGCAGCTGATGAGAAAATGAGTTTTTCATAATCATCTTTTGCAATGTCCTTTTGCCAAGTTTGAGCGTTGAATTTAGATATACAGTACATCCAAATTAAGAAACTTCACCAAGGTAACATTTTTGTGAGAAAAAGGAAAAGAAAATGCAAGTTTGATTTTATTGGTCAGAATCCTAACTGAGGGTAATAATTAAAAGCAGTGTCGTCGACTTCCTCGGACACTGGTAAGTGGGTAAGAGCAGTTCTTGAATACCGTCATTAACCTATGTTAACTGCGAAGTAGACAAACAACATAGTGTTCAACTATTCACGCTTAGCTAGGATTGAGCTGAAATGCCATTAAAGATTCAAACACTGCTGAGTTTAGGATTCGTTCAATAAAGTGTGTGAAATGCCTTGAATTAGGTTTTCCGCGAGAAGGGGCCGTGTGCTTTTTGTATATAGTGCGAATCTGAGAGAAAAGCTGAGAGATTAAGACCCTAATAACGAGCCTTATTATAGGGTTTTAATAGACATAACTTTTTTAATTTTTTATTTATTACCCCTACACACCACTACGCATTATTTGACAGGTTTTACTACAACTTCATATTCTGTGCTGTCGCCATGAAGGGGCCCCTATTGCATCGTGTCATGTTTCATCTCTCTTTGGAATTAAATTACGAAAAAAAGGAGAAATAAAGAAGCATCACTGATTGCGCCATAGATTAATCTCAGTCTCTTCAACAGGTCAGAGCCATTAATTATGTATTATTTTTCGAATTCTTTATCATGTATATTGTTACTTTTATGGGTCCTCTTGTCTCCAACCCGGGTCGGGTTTTGGCTTTCGTACGGTTCAGAGATTGAAAGTTGGGAGCTTTTTACGGTTGTTCTATCAGCAGATCTGCGGCCTAAACCCACAAACCCTAGTTTTATGTGGTGGCTTCTTGCCCTAATCTCTTCAACCTTTTGGTTCAAATTCTTCCCTGAACTGAATACTTCAACACTACAGGGAAAAATCGACACAGTGGTTAGCCTATATATATAGCAAGTAACGAAAATGCAGTAGCAATGTATATGTTTTCTCCTGCTGTGATATGTGTGTTTGTCTTCCTGGAGAAAAATGAAGATAGAGTAGTGATAGTGAAAGAATTTGATTGAAAAAAGTAAAGAACTACTATGGCCTTTTTTTCTCAGAAATAACGAATAAAGAACTACTATGGCCTTTCTTTCTCAGAAATAACGACGTCTCTTTTCAGAAAACTCTGAAGAGGAAATTATTTCACTGGCTTTTGATGTTCTAAATAAGCTTGTATTGCGGGGAGTTGTTTCTTTCATTTTCATGTGGTTTTGTCTGTTGATTTTCGCATCTTTTGGTTTGCTATAATGCTTGCTTTTCGCATGTAAATTAATTTTCAGGTCCCATTATAATGATCTATCATTGCAGCCGATTGCTCGTAATTATAATGCTTGGCTTTTCGCATGTAATAGCTAGCTGTCTCTTTCACTCGGCATCTCCATGTGTGATTAGCTTGTTGTTTCTTCTCCTAAGTATAGTTGCAAGAAAGTTATTATCTGTGGATGTTAACATATATCTCTCACAATGAATCTTCTCTGAGAACGAGTTTGCAGAGATTTTTCACCGTTGTTCTTGCTTGACGTCGATCGACAGAGAGAGAGATCGTTGATTTGTTCATAGGTAGGGAGGTTCTTTAATGTTTTTTATGATTCTTGAACACTGATATATGCTTGGAAAAATCTGCATAATTAATATGTTTTGTGACCATTGGACTAAAACAATACCCTAATTGTAACAAATTTTCAACTACTTCTAGAGATTAAATAACTGCACGTTTTGTGGGCAAGACTTCTTCATTGAAAACACAGCAGGCGCACGCACACAATATCGATCTTTGATTTGAAGAAGATTCAGTTCATCTCATGTTATTACAGTATAATAACTCATATGCAATGTAACTCATGTTTACTGTCATAGAATACATGAAATCCACTTTCCATGGTAGGAAATTTGTCGATAATCTTGTAGTAATAATACTAAACTACCTAGGCTCAATCACAATGATCTAATCGAAAGAGGTCAAGAGCCTCGCCGACGCGCAAGTCCTTGGAGACCCTAATCTTCCTAAAATCTTCGTAAGTAAATGGAGCAAACAACCTACGACGACGACCATCTTCTTCTTCGTTGTCTACCAGCTCTTTCGGGGCTTCCACGAAACCCCACTTCGGTCCCAAGAGAAACGAAGCTATCGAAACCCTTATCCCAATTTCCTTACACATCACTCGGTGCTTCACATTCAAGAATCTCCCATTACTCCACACCTATGCATACATATTCGATCAATCATTCACATATATATATATATATCATGTGTGTGTTTGAACTGCCGTAAAACGACGACGAATTAACTCAGTTCTGTTAGCTAATAACAATCACCGTAGCAATGTCTCCAAGATTGACGAGGAGGGTCCCGGGGCAAGGATCGACGGCCAAGAATTCTCCAGACCGTGACATCACTTCGAGCCCACCTATGACGTCATCGTCCTGGAGAACTGTAAGGAAGCTTGAATCGGTGTGAAGCTGAACTCCCTGCGAGCCGATGTTCTCCGAAGTGAAGCTGTACTTGTTGATTCTGAACTGACATGGCCAGTCTTTGGAGGGCCGTGACGAACCTCCATTATTATTATTAAGGCCGAGCCCTCTGCAGATCTTGTCCGAAATCTCCATCATCAGTGTGTTCACTGCTGAAGCATACTTCAAAATGGTGTCCCTATCAATGGAATCATTAATATTACCAGCTCATGAGAGAGAGAGAGAGAGAGAGAGAGAGATTTCTAACCTTTGATGAGAATCAAGGCTGA
>JAPQWV010005152.1:0-22065 GCA_027422505.1 Craterostigma plantagineum | reverse complement strand
GGAGGGAGGGAGGGAGATGAAAGAGAGAGGAACTTGGTTTATTTTTACAAGGCAGAGAAAATTGGTTCGTGGTTTTGCGTGTTGTGCTTTATTCTTGCTTGCTTCTCATTTTATTATTCGATGTTGCCATCCAATTTGTCTCATTTACCAAATTGATCCCTCTCCAATTTGTCCTAAAACCATGTCCTTCAACAATTTCAGTTGCACGTATAGATAGCGAGAGAGAGGTTGAGTTATCCTCTCTCTCTACTTTTCTCTATCCTCTCACTAAAACCCTAACTCCAAACACACGCCGCCACCCCCTTCCCCCCTCCTCCCCATCCTCCTCCACCTCCATTAATGGAGGTAGGGGGAACAGGGAGGTAGGGGGCTTTCTCTTTTGTGTTTTCTTTGTTTTTTCTATGTTTTTCCTTAAAAATATAAAAAAAAAAAAAAAAAAATTGACCGCCATCACCACATTCTACCACCGGACGCCGCCTCCATGTCTGCCTGCTGCCGCCGAGCCCAGCTCCGCCTCTGTCAGCGCCAGCCACGGCTCCCTCACCGACTGCCGATGCCGCACCAACCTCCAGCACTGCTTAGCTCCGTCGCTGCCGACTGCCGTCCCGACAGCAGCCCGCCGACAGCCTCCAGCCGCCACCCGCGACAGCCCTCCGGCTGCCACCTGCCGTCCTCTGATTGTCGTCACAATGTCTCCCAACCTTCGGGTTGGGAGCTTTTTCTCCCGGCTTCCGAGTCGGGAGCTCTTTCACCACTGTTGGAGCCTCCTTCTCCTTTGTGGAGCCTCTTCCGATGAGGCAAGATTCGTTGTCGAAGGCACGAGCAAAATGAAGAGTGTTGTGGATTAGGCTTAACAGCCTTTTTTGTAATATGTTCTTTAGTTGTCGTGTTTTAGATCGGGAATCTTGTTTTCTGTCGGCTTTTCCGTTTCTTGCTTGGGTTCTTTTTGCTCCGTGTGAGCCTTGTTTTCTCTACCAGATTGATATTTCTGGAGAGACCTCTTGGGCTATTTAGCCCCTGTACTTTTGTTTATGATATTAAAGCAATCGTTTCTGGGAAAAAAAAAAAAAAACAATTTCAGTTATTATTTTCTGTAATGCATTTTTAATTGTTTAAGCCATTTTAACATGTTAATTAATAAAATAGAAAATCATAGTGTTATTTTGCAATTTAATTTCCCATTTCTTTACAATATAAACCCAATTAAATTATATTTATGCTAACATATTAATGTTAGAACACCAAATTAACTCTTTTAGATTTCGGTAGTCATAGAAAATTTAAATTTTTTATGCGTCAAAGGGTTGCTATCCGATGAAAATAATCTACCTTAAATTTACGATGGCCAGCTACTAATTGTAAAACTGACATGTCAACTTGAACTTATACAAGTAAAAATTCTTAAAGTTCAAATATAATTTGTAAGTATAACATATGAATAAGGAGTTTGTTGATTGTTATAAAATTGGAAAATATTGTTTACTTATCATTAATAGAATTCTTCCACACTCAAATACGTATGTCATAATATCATATTATAATTTAAAAAGATATTAATTTATTATTAAATTAAAGATAGAATTATAATTAACTAAAAATAGTAAGTTAATGATTAACTAAAATTAGTAAGTAAATACAGTGCGTGATTTTCTTTTATTTTATTTAATAAATTTTCTCCAATAAGGCTTAGTTGATCGACTAATTGAACGGCTTATAACAAGACCCGACGCTTAATAAAACATAAAATAGATAATATGTTTTTGTTTACCGTGGCTAATAGTTCATACATGTTGACTTATCCCTTATCTCTGCGCTGCGAGTTTGCTACCCAATATTAAGGCATATAATCAAAATAATAACCGATAATAGTGTGTTCAGTTTATCTTTTCGGTCGAAATTAGTTCATCAACCCGCTAAGCCCGATATAAATAACCTAGCTAAATATGGTAAGATAAACTATATTGGGATTACGAAAATAAAGTTGTAATGGGCCTTTATTCAAACCTTATAACCAAACAGGCCCTAGAAGAATCGCATGTGACATCTTTAGTAGCAAATGCTCCATATTAATGTCACTCCCGTTTATTAGTATTTTTAATGGGTATAAACATGTACAGAAAAACCTCTATAAAATAATAATAAGATTATCCCAACTTGCGCATTTGTAACTCATTAAATTCGATAAGATAATAATCCTTCAAAACTTCCTTTATAAATATTAGGTCCCGTTAAACTAATAATTCATAAATATTGTAATTATAAATTATTATGATAATTTGCTAAAAGATGAATCTTTTGTACTAGCATTTTCTTAAAATTTAAATCTAGTTGGATTTCATTCCTAACTTTGTAAGTTGTAATCAAGAGTTCCGGTGTACATGAATATAATTGTTAATTGTATGCAACGAATTAACATTATACATAAATATATTTACACAGTTACAAACAAATTGGTTGATGGATGAATATAATCAATGAAACATATTGAATTACAAAAATAACTTGATTTAAAAATTTATCTTTTAATTAATAATCAATATATTAATATCTCTTTAAATTAATAAAATTTAAGGGGCTCAATGTTATTAATTTAGATAGGATTATTGTAGTATATTTAGCATACCCCATGTGTATAATAAAATAATGTTAATTATTAATTGATGATTTTAAGTATACTAAATATAGAATGAAGTAGTTTCTAAGAGTTTTAGGGTACATGGTTTATGGGTCTTTTTAAAAAAAGCCTTTGACGTGGTCAAGTTAAAAAAAATAGCACTCTTGACTTATTTTTTTGGTCAATAGCACTCTTTTTGATTAACACTTAATCATCTTCGCGTAATCCCTTATTATTAATAAAAAAGAAAAACAAAAATAAAATACAACGCCTGAAATGAATTAAAAGCTGCACGTCCATTTTGCATCAGAAAGCATTCATTCCACCTCACCGAATTATTCTTCTTCTTCGTCCTCGTCCTTAAGAGAAATCACCTACAATTTCTTCTGCTTCTGCAAGTCAGTCGACCCGACTTCATATCAGCTTCTTCACAGGCGAAGGAACACTCGAAAGTCCTCAGTGAAAGACTTCGAACCTCACGCTTCACTGTAAGTATTTTTCTTGGTCGTATTTTGAATATAACCATCTAAATTTGTAACTCTCTGTCCTAACCCTGTTTCGAAGTAAATGGGTTCTCCAAGCTTCGAAATTCCGGTTTGGACTGCTGAACATGTTCATCGCTTTTTTAAAAAGTCCATTTGATCTGGACCCTGCTTGAAAGCAGGCAACCCGTGCGTTAGATCATGGGACCCTACATAAAAGCAGGAGTCCCGCACAAAAATTCACGGAACCCGCACAAAAATTCACGGGACCCACACATAAATTCATGGGACCCGCGCATAAATTCATGGGACCGACGCATCAGTGCATGGGTCACATGCACTAGAGCTTGGGTCCCGTGCACAAGAACTTGGGTCCGCGCACTAGAGCTTGAGTCTCGTGCACTAGAGCCTGGGTCCGCGACATATGTTAGGGGTTTCGAAAGGTCTTACGGTTTTGCAAGCTGTAGGGCTTCAATTAATAATGTCTACGTTATAAAAATACACATCATCTGAAATAACATTTTTAATAATCCCAGAAACAAAATAGGAAGAATGCTGATGCCCAAATCGTCGCCCGCCTCCAGGAAATCGTCCGTAACTCGGACCCCCGGACTACCACGGTCAACGCCGTCCGCCGCCGTCTAGAGGCCGACCTCGGCGTCGACCTCTCCCAAAGGAGGCTGTTCATCGTGAATGAGATCGACAGATTCTTAAACCCCGACGACGATCCTATCGAACTCGACGGCCGACGATGATGGTATGAGCGAAGTGATCAAAGGACAAGCACCCGAGGCTGTCCGAAATGACGACGACGAGGCTGAGAGCGAAGTGATGGTAGGCCCAGGTTGGATCGAGGTTGTCCGAAACGACGCCGTGCAGAAGGATGTCGAACAAGCTCCGGTTGGAAAAGAGCGAGAAGGGTAGAATAAATTATTTAATAATTATATCAAGATATGCTATTGTATTGTAAGTGATGATTTAACATCTAAGTATTTTGATTTAATTTTAAGCATTACATATTATGAACCTGATCTAATAAGTATTGTATTTTAAATTAAATGAACTATATTTTATAATATTTAATTAGGTTTAAAAATATATAGATAGTTGTATTTAATTAGGTTAGTTATGTAATAAACATAAAGGGGTATTAAAAGAATTCAGGTTTTACTGTAGCGATTGGCAAACAACAGACCCGTGATAGAACAGTAAAAGTAAAAAAGCAACCACCACTTTAACTTTCAATTCAATTCAATCATCTTTTCTCCTGCACACCAAACGTTCTGCAAATCATTTCTCTGCAAGTAAAACACAAATCCCGAACCTCAATCTACAATGGCAATCAGCGGGAACACCCAGAGAGTGAAGGTATTGTTCTACTCTTCGTCTTCAATTTAACTGATCGAATCCTAATTTTGTGCGGACCCGTGCTTACAAGCATAGGACCGTGATTGCAAGCATAGGACCCGTGGTTGCAAGCATAGGACCGTGCTTAGAAGCGTGGGATCCCTACTTATAATGACTGGGTTTCGCTTTCGTAGCGCGTGGGTCCCTGACCTTGCGTCTGCGAAGAACAACACGGGACCCGCACGCTACAATCAGGGGACCCCTACGTTGTAAGCAGGGAACCCACGCTTCTACGCAGGGGACCCATGCCTGGACCGTCATCTTATGGGCGGGTCCCGTGAAAATACGCACAGGTCCCGTGAAAATTCGCACATGTCCCGTGAAAATTCGAACAGGTCCCCTGATAATGCATAGGGGTCTCATTTGCATCCGTGCTTGAATGATCAGCATATGCGATGCGGTCCCCTGCCCATATGTGCATAAGGGTTTTCTGTTGTCGATATTCATACCAAGTAATTGGCTACAATGTGTTTTACGTATAAATTAGGTTGTGATGAAGAAGCAGTTTGGTCTAGTGGATGAAGTTCCTGATTGTCGTCCTGTGTTGAGCTCGTTATACATCGAGGCCAGCGAGTTGATAAGACGGTGTCTTAACCAGGATGAGTTTCAGATTTTTTGTGCTGAGAGTCCGTTCGGCCGCCTTGTTGTGGCCGAGCCGGATTTAAAGCTCTCGCTTCAGTTGTTGTGGTACCTCATCCAGAGGCAGACCACTCTGCACAACCGCGAAGAGCTGTGGATGATTGTTGGCAATAGTCCCACTCCGATTTTCAAAATTGGAGTATTGCCTAATCACCTGAAGTTCGAAGCCGCGATACCGGCGGGTGAACGAAGATGAAGCATTCGCGAGGAGGACATTTTGGCGGTAGATCAACAATTCGCTTGTCTCACGTCAAGATTGTGTTGGAGGGTTTGGCTGGCGACGAGGAACGTGTGGACGAGGAGAAGCTGAAGTTGGCGAACGTCTACTTCGCCACCGTGGTGTGTTGGCCCGAAAGTCAAAGAAGGACACCGTTGTGAGCCCTTGGGTCCTCCATCTCACTAAGAACCGGTTTACTTTCTTCGCAGTATCCTTGGGGCAGCGTGGCCTTCAGGGACGTCATACGCACTGTTAAGAAAAATCTACGGGAGATCAAACGAGACTGGCTGATCAGGGGGTTCGTACAACCACTTCAGGTGATTTTGTAATTAAGCTTTGCCATACCTTGTTTTGACATGATTGCTAATATTAGTTGCGTTATGTATTCAGATACTAGCATACGAGTGCATACCGGGCATTGCAGACGACTTTGCGAGGCGCAAAGTAGAAGATTACACGCCACGCATGCTCAGGTGGGTGACGAGAAATTTGACTAGCAAGGGATGCCCGACTTTGAAGTTCGTCGCATTACACGCTGACGGGTCCCATGTACGAGGATTGATAGTGCCGTCAGCGGACGAGCTGGAGGGACCGTACTTTAGGGACAGCGTGTTCGATGTTGGGGCGGCACACGAACTATTCGATCGTGTCACGGACCTACTCCTGCAGAGGGTTACGGGTTAGGTGTTTCCCGCGGCCAACGCCATCGCGGTGAGGGTTCTAGCCGGCAGAATTTGGTGCCTGAGACCGTAGCCCATATCGAGGGCAGTGGCCGTCGCGACAATGATCTGATGTTGCATCACGGCGACATTCCCGAACATCCACACGACCACGGCTTTCATGCAGCTCCGGAGACGGGTGGATCAAGTGGTCATGGTTTCGCCTCGGGTCCACGCTTCGATGAATGGCAAAGTCGTATGTACCAAAACTTCACCACCTTGTTTGGGCGATTCGACCAACTTGGCACGAACTTGCATCAGTTTCAAGAAGAACAGGGTCGACGATGGTCTACGAACGAGAGAAGGTGGGATGCGTACGAGGAACATTGGACGCAAATACGATCGTGGGGCGACAGCCTCAGGGATTTGGGGAACTCGGTTCAGGGTTGGTGAGCAGATTTGGGGTTGGAGCGCGCACTCCGCCTACCGAAGCTAGTTAGAGTAAGTTTTCTATACTTAATTTTTTAAGTCATTAAGTATCTTACTTATCATTTACTATTACGATGTAGATGTCGTCCAAGCGATTTTGGTGGTGGATCGCACGCTACACAGCCCGAGTTTGGTAAGTTTTTATACTTAAGGACGTGAAAAATAATATATAGTTATTTTCGAAATTTCTTGAATAGATTACGACGAGAGATGGAACACATCGCACATGGGACGGATGGCTATCCGAGCCAGGAGGCATGGGACGGTCACAGTCCGTCGGAATGGGCGCATTCCCGTTACGAAAACTATATCCAATCGGAATGGCCCGGCGATGAGGAAAGGAGAGAGAAGAAGAGGTGGTCCCATCGTCGTGGATAGGCGCTTATGATCTCGGGGTTCACGAGTTCGCCACGGACGTCGAGGCTCCAGAGGACCACACTCAGTTCGAGAAGCAGGACGAGCCTCCAGAGGACCACGCTCAATTTGAGACGCACGCCGAGCTGGTAGAAACGCACGCCGAGCCTTCGGTTTCTGTCGAAGCCTCCGACAAAGGAAAAGGAATCGTCAGAGAGAAGACCCCTGAGCGGACGAAGAAGCCATCTTCGTATACCATGACGCCGTTCACCGATTTCCCCTCGACGAATACAGTCAAAGCTCCAAAGCTTTCGGCATTCGAGCGGTATATCCAGTTCAAGGCCCATAACATGTGGCCAAAAGTCGAAAGTCAGCTTCAAACGCTCATGAAGATTACCGGCATGAAAGTCGACGGGAAGCTACAACAACACGACCCTGGATGGCTCCTGTACCTTGCGACTGAGGGTATTCCACTCGATGAGATGGTACGTATATAAAATTTCCAAATTCCTTTCGTCACCTTACTTGAATGTGTTGAAAAACGGTCTATATTTTTATTGCAGCACGTCGATGAATGCCTCGCTGGGATCATCAACATGCAGAAATGGAGCAAATCGATAGCGAACAAAGTCGCGTACATGCCCCATGGTTTAAGACGCTCATGGACGAGCGAGGGTGCTGAACCTACTCGGGAAGCCGTCTGGGAAAGGCTTCAAGAGATTGCTCCCATTCGCGAAGGGGGAAAAGGAAGATTGGCAGAGCATGTCGTGGGATCTAGCAACCAAAGTTGCCATCCCCATGCGTACGTCAGGCCGATGGGTGTTGTTCGTTGTGATGTGCGGGAAAAGGCATTCACGATTTACGACTCCGATGCGCCTCCTCGCTTCGAGTGGCGCTATATTGCCCACAACGTCAACAAACTCCTGATCGTATTCCCGGCGATTTTCAAGGACTGGAGCTGATAAAATGCATGCCTAACAAGGGCAAGAGCTGGCCAGCTGATTGGTGTCGCGACTTCAGAAGACAAAATCAGTAAGTTTTCATGAATATTGCGTTTTATTTATCGGTCGTCGTGTTTAAAAATAAGTGTCGTGTTGGATATGATTTTCAGGGGAGAAGCTGTGGCGTGGCGATGTTGCGCGCGGCAATGTCGCTTATGATGAAGAAGGACGACGTCTCCATCATCAATCAAACTCATATAAAGGAGTTTGAAAAAAAAAAACCTCGCATGTTCTATTTTCAATAATGATTGGGACAGTTTTTAGTAATTTTTTGTTGATTAAAATTTCGGGTGTTGAGTATAATTTCATGTGTTGTTGAATTTTGATCGACACGTGGTGTGTGAATGAAAAGTGCGACAAGTAATAATTAAAACGAATACTAAATTACTGTCACCGACGTGCGATAGGCAGTGAACCTATCGTTTGTAGTGTAGTAAGTGAGTAAACGAGTATCGAACACGAGGAATAAATCAAGTACTAGTAATGACCTATCGACTCGATATTTAACCTTAATAAAAATACGCAAATTGTTTGACGACTTAACCTACAGATCACTCCTAAATCAACTAGAAATTCAAATAACACGCTTAAAACTGATACGAAGCTTCAGATG
Organism: Craterostigma plantagineum; assembly: GCA_027422505.1. Taxonomy (NCBI): domain Eukaryota; kingdom Viridiplantae; phylum Streptophyta; class Magnoliopsida; order Lamiales; family Linderniaceae; genus Craterostigma; species Craterostigma plantagineum. The sequence goes on along the minus strand of JAPQWV010005152.1, from coordinate 13,590 downwards.
ATAAAGATGTGCTCGGGATTCGAATCCCGCTAGGTAGCATCGGCTAAAACAATGAAATCGCTCCTAAGTGATTCTGACTAGATCGCAGTAATTTCCTGCCCGCTCGCAAATTTGCTGTCGCCCTAAACGCTCGCGGGGATCTAAAATTCAATAATTACTAACGGCGAGGATCGAGTATTTGCTTTCGCCCTATACTCGAATCCTATCTTCTATGAACGGCCTAAACGTTGTTTAGCTGTCGCCCTAAACGTTTTTCCCCACAATCACTTTAACACATAGACATACTAAAGCGACGAAATAATTCATAGAACGATAAAGTCAAAAACACAAAGTCACGATAATACACGTCTTAACTACGAATTATCCTAGCGTTCATCTAATCCCAAACACAAACGGAATTTAGCTACGCATGATTGACGAGAAAACAACGAAAGAAACAAAGGATAAGGGCGAAGAATTCATGTTCTTGATATACGGATGATCTGCGATGGGAACGTTGAAGATTCTTCGTTCTTCGTTAAATTGGGCGTGATTTCGTCGATGATCCGTCTCTTGCGCTCCTTTGTGCTAATTTTCGTCTCTCAGTGATTAGGGTTAATCTCTAGTAAGTTGTGTCTTTTTCTGGGTCGAATTTGGGCTTTTTATACTGATTTCTGTGTCGATCACGGCCTGGGAAATGGGCCGTCACGGCCGTGACCAACATCGCTCGCGTCTCGCCACTTTTCTGCCCTTGGTCACGGCCAAGTGCATTGCACGTCACGGCCGTGACCATCATCAGCGCCAGCCTCTGCCTCGCGTCACGGCCACGTTCTTTGCACCTGACGGCCGTGACCGCCATCAATCTCGCTCTCTGTCCCTCGTCACGGCCGTGACGCGTAATGCGTCTGGCCGTGACCGATAGTGTTGCCCTTTTCGCGCCGTTTTGCCTCGTTTTCGCTCCTTTTCGCCGAAACTCGTCCTAAGCTCCTTCAACAACAAAACAAATGTAAATATATCGAATAAATGCATAATTTGATTGCTAAAGCTTTATTATACCCCGAATAAATACTACGATAAACGCATTGAAATGACACTTTTAATCGACATAGGACGTGCGATCTTAGAAAAATCTTTGATAAACTACGATAAAATCCTCCTGCATGTCCTAGAAAGCTTCTAATCGACCTCACGTTCGAGGGGACGGGCAATTTTCTATCGTCTCTAACTTAGCTCGGTCAACTTCGATTCCTTTAGAGGAGATCTGTGACCGAGGACTATACCCTCTCGAACCATGAAGTGACACTTTTCCCAATTAAGTGCCAAATTCGTTTCCTCGCATCGTGCGAGCACGAGCTTCAGATTCGATAAACATGCATCAAACGAGGAACGAAAATAGAGAAATCGTCCATAAATACCTCCATTACCTCACCTACCAGTTCGTCGAATATGGCATCATGCATCGCTCGAAAGTGGCTGGGGCATTGCATAATCCAAATGGCATCCTTCGGTACGCGGACATTCCGAACGGGCACGTAAAAGTGGTCTTCTCCTGGTCCTCGGGTGCTATGGGAATCTGTAGATAACCTGACAAACCATCAAGGAAACAATAAAATGAGTGACCCGCTAATTTTTCTAACATTTGGTCAATAAATGGTAAGGGGAAATGATCCTTTTCGCGTGGCATGTTCAGCTTCCTGTAGTCGATGCAGACGCGCCATCCGGTCACGGTCCTTGTCGGGATCAGTTCGTTCTTGTCGTTGGTGACGACCGTCATGCCTCCTTTCTTTGGAACTCTTGGACCGGGCTGACCCATGCGCTGTCTGAAATGGGATAGATCCTCCCCGCATCTAGCAGCTTGATCAACTCCTTCTTTACCACGTCCTTCATGCTGGATTGAGGTGCCTTTGGCGTTGAGCGACCGGCTTGAAATCGTCCTCCATGAGGATCTTGTGCGTGCAATAGCTCGGGTTTGATACCCCTTATGTCGAATATCTTCCACGCCAACGCCTTCTTGTGCGCCTTCAACACGTCTAAGAGCTTGGCCCTTCTGTCCGTTGTCGAGGTTGACGAGATGATGACCGGCAGCCCTCCATGTTGCTTAGAAAACGCGTACTCGAGGTGGTTGGGCAGCGGCTTCAGTTCTAAGACCGGCGGTTCCTCGACCGAACTCTTCTCCTTGTCCTCTTCGCTGCTCTCATCGATGGCTATAATAGGCTCGTCGACTTCCTCCCCACACTCGTCGATTGCCATAAGCGTGTGTATGTCGTGATCGCCAACCTGTGACAGACCTTGCACCGGAAAAGAGAAAAGTCGTGCTCAAATACGTTAAGAAATAACACTTATCGTCCTGCTCGCTACTCTTTTTCATTGAGTCTGCCATATCAAAGGTAACCTTTTCCCCATCTACCGTCAAGGTTAACGTCCCGTTCCTAACGTCTATCATGTCTCCCCGTGGCTAGGAACGGTCTACCTAAAATCAGGGGAACATTCTCGTCTTCCTCCATATCTAAAATAAGGAAATCTGCGGGAATCACGAACTTATCGACCTTAACTAGGACATCCTCGATAACACCTCGAGGGTACTTTAACGACCTATCCGCTAATTGGAGGCTCATCCTAGTGGGTCGTGGTTTGCCTAGACCTAAACGCTTAACATGGAATACGGCATGAGATCAATACTAGTGCCTGGCTAACGCACGCTCAATCACTAAATCTCCTATAAGGCAGGGAATAGTAAAACTCCCTGGATCCTTCAGCTTCTTAGGAATCTTGCTTTGGAGAATCGCCGAGCACTCTCCTTGTAGGCAGACGGTGGAGACGTGTTCGAGCTTCCTTCTGTTCGTCAGCAGGTCCTTCAAGAACTTGGCGAAGCTGGGCATCTGCGTAATAGCTTCAACAAACGATAAGTTAATATGTAATTCCTTACACATACCCATAACTTACCAAACTGAGCCTCGTTCTTGTCCTCTTTAGTCGAGCCGGGTATGGGATCTTCGGCTGGGTAAGGCTTCACCGATGGTCGCTGGATCTCCGTCACCTTTTCCTTTTCGGGCTCCACCTTCTCCTTCTCAGCTTCGGCCTTCTCGAATCATAGAGACTGTGAAAGGTTTTATTTTGGCTCTGACTAAGAAGGGAAGGATAGTTTTGGAATCGTGGACTAAGGATCTTCTTCCCCTTCTTCGTCGCTCTCCTTCTTTTTGCCGTTTTCTTTTATTATTCGTCGTTCTCACCCTTTAATGGTTGGCTTTGTCTCAGTCTGCACTTGCTCAAGCTAAGCTCCTTTTCTACGAGGCTGAGAGATTATCAAGGTGAATATCTTTTTGTTCGTTCTCGGGCGATACCGAGCTCCTTTTCTCTTAATCCCTGGCGAGGTTTCAGAGATTATCAATTTGAAGAAGTTCGCAGTTGTGGAATTCGAACCCAAGGCTGCGCTCCTCTTTCTCGTTGTCTCGATATAAGACGGATTATCGTTGGAGAAGTTCACTTCTTGGTGCTCCTCTTCCAGCCGTTCTGACAAGTGTACGAGATTATCGATGGAGAAGTTCACAGCAAGACCCATGCCCCCTTCTAATGAAATGAGATTGTGATAGTCGAGGGGCAGGTTCTTTTGGACTGTTTTTGTGCGTTGAGCATTCCTCGTGTGCGTTTTTCACCTTCTTTTGTCATCGTTTTCTTTGTCGTCTTGTTTTCTCCCCCTCCTTTCTGATTGAATATCCCATCGAACATTATTTATTCAGTTTGAGGGCTCAAAGGATTTTCAAGTGAAGAAAAGGATTTGGAGAAGGCTCAAGATGGATGACTAAAGGCTGTATTTAAAGGATTGAAATTCTCTATATGTAAGGCTAAGTGAGGAATTTCCTAAGTGCTCCAATCATTTTCCTAAGGATCTAACGAAAGACGAGTATGAAGCCAAGAATCACTAGTTAAGACAAGCAATTGATGTGTGACTCGCTTAAGAGTAAATCCATAGAAAGGAAAAAATAACAGGCCAGAATCCTCACTTATGTAAAGTGGCTTTGTCTTAGTGGAGCAAACTAAATGAGCTTTAGACACAATAATGCGACTTAGACTAACAAAATTAAGCAAGCAATCAGTCGCATGCCAGGGAAATCTAATATTGACGTAGATCGAGCATCCTAAAGATTTCTTCATTGCCCTATATTATAGGTATATGTATAGTTTATTTATTATATTATTTATATTATTATCACGCAAGATAAGACAAATGAGCATGGAAAACACATAGAGTAAGCATGGGATAGCACAGAAGATCAGGTAATGCACATACTACGGGAGATTCAACATGCCTAATTTTCCGAAAAGAAATTGGACTCGTTTTTCATCCAATGCCTTGGTGAAAATGTCGGCAAGTTGATATTCCGTGTTCACGAAGTACATGTCAATGGTGTCTTTTTCTATGTGATCTTTGATAAAGTGATATATGATGTCTATGTGTTTTGTGCTCGTGAATGGTGAACAGAATTGCACGTAATCGCAATGGCACTTTGGCTATCAGTATATATGGGTATATTTTTTAAATTGTACCCATAATTGCGAAGCTGAGTCCGCATCCATAGCATCTGAGAGCCACAGCTGGCGGCTGCGACGTATTCAGCCTCAGCCGTCGAAGTTGAGACGCAATTTTGCTTTTTTGATGAACAGTAGACTAGCTTTTCACCTAGAAATTGAGCGCCACCGGAGGTGCTTTTCCTGTCCATCGGCAACCTGCAAAATCATCGTCAGTATAGCCGACAAGCTTGAAGTTTGTACCTTTAGGATACCATAGTCCTAAGGTAGTTGTGCTCTTAAGGTAGCGAAGAATACGCTTCACCGCGAGCATGTGGGATTCTTTGGGATCGGCTTGAAAGCGGGCACAGAGACAAGTGGCAAACATGATATCCGGCTCACTAAAAGTGAGGTGGAGAAGAGATCCAATTATACTGCGACAGAGTGTGATGTCGATCGATTTTCCTGTGGGATCGGCATCCAACTTGCAGCTTGTTGACATGGGAGTGCTGAGAGGCTTGCTCTGATCTTGATGGAACTTTTTAAGGATGTCCTTAATGTATTTTGTTTGACTGATAAATATCCCATCATCGAGCTGCCTGACTTTAAGTCCTAGGGAAAAATTGCATTATTCATGTGGCTCATTTCGAATTTGCTCTTCATGAGATCTCCAACTTCTTGCAGAGCGCCGTGGATTTGTTGGACCAAAAATGATGTCGTCAAAATAAACTTGAACGACCATGAGATCCTTCTTGCCATTTGATGAAGAGGGTCGATCAATTGTTCATCGAATAAATCCAGATTTTACGAGGAAGTCACTCAAGACATCATACCAAGCACGTGGGGCTTGTTTAGTACGTGAGCCGAGAGAGCTTTATCCAATCGATAGACCTGATCGAGATGTCTTGATCACGAAGCCGTCTGGCTGAGCGACATAGACTTCTTCTTAAAGTACGCCGGTAAGGAAGGCAGTTTTAACGTCCATTGTATAGACCTTGAAGTCTTTATGAGCCGCATAAGCCAATGAGAGACGAATGGCTTCGATCCAGGCAACATGAGCATATGTTTCGTCGTAGTTAATACCTTCATGTTGGTTGTATCCCTTTGCAACTAATCGTGCCTTGTTCCTGATCACTTCGCCATCTTTATTCTTTTGTTCTTGAATACCCACTTTGATCCGATGATAGTTTTTCCATGCGGGCGGGGGGTACTAATTTCCACACTTGAAGACGTTCGAAATTGGTTAATTTCCTCTTGCATTGCAATTATTCAATCCGGGTCTCGTAGTAGTGCGTTTGCTACCTTAGTAGGCTCGTTTTGGCTTAAGAAGCAGCATGAAAAGACTGTGTTGATGTCGTGTCATTACTCCGCTCGAAGGCTCGCCAATTATCTGATCAACCGGGTGAGCTCTAGTCCACTTGCGCTCATGGGCAAAGCTGAAGATGATGCATAGCCGTTTGTGGATCTAGATTTCCAATGATCTCCGATTGTTCATTTGTGTGAGAAAGTTCCAAATCGGCACTTGGAGGGAGCGACTTCGATGATTCTTTCTCAACACCCACGGTAGGTTCTTAATTATTCTTTGGCAAGTCTGAGTCGGGCGGGTAGTGTTGAGACTGTTGAAGAACTTGGTACATCGGCCTCGTCGGGTGTATGATTGACGTTAACTAGCGAATGTATAGGCTCAAAGAGGAATCCAAGTCTTCTAAACACAAGTCTTAGAGCTTCGGTTCTGGCGGCGTGATTGCTGATTTGTTGCCATCTTCTGTTGGTTTTGTGCCAACCACCAGTAAAATACGGGTTCTGAGATGTGGTCTTATAGCTTTCTTTAATCGTGCGGTTGGACTTGATGTATACTCGGTACGCTTTTGATGTTGAAGAATACCCGACGGAAAATTGCCTCGAATGCTTTAGGGTCGAACTTTGCACTTGCTCTCTGTGTTCGCCACAAAGCACTTGCCCCAAAGACTTTGAAGAATGAGATGCGGGTACTCTCTTATTTACAATCTCGTACGAGTCTTGTTGAACCTTTTGTGACAACCATTCTGTTTTGGGTAAAACATGTGGATTGACTGCTTCAGCCCAAAGAAAAGTGTGGAAGGCCGGAATGGATCGGCATTGTACGAGTGGCTTCCACTAGATTTCTATTTTTTCTTTCAAAGACCCCATTTTGTTGAGGCATTTTTGCGGCTGAGAATTGTTGACTAATTCCAAGTTTCTGAATAAAACTCACTGAGATGTTATCTTGAACTCGGGTGTCGTTGTCTGTTCGAATAAATTGAATAGTCTATACAGCAGATTCTGATAGTAGTGTTCACAAAGTTGATAATAAACCCCTGTCTCATCTTTGGTTCGGAGGACTTGTGTCAAAGTGTAGCGAGAGAAGTCATCGACGATCATAGCACGTACTTGCGTCCATTGATACTCTGTGTCTGCATCGGCCCACAGAGGTCCATGTGGATTAGTTCCAATGGACAAGAGGTAGACGCAATTAGCTTGACATGATGAGACGCTCGCTTCATCTTCCTAATTGACATGCCGAACATTGATGCTCCTTTTGTAGTAGTATAGTTGGAAGACCGTGAAACCAACTTTTCGTAGAAAGGCGTTGGAGAGCTTTCATATTCAGATGAGAGATTCGTTTGATGCCATAAGCTGTTCCTCTTGTTAAAACCAGTCTGAGAGATGAGGCATACAGTTATCGAGGGCCGCCCCACGGACGTCAGGTTGATCGTGTAAAGATTGGATTTCCGAAGTCCGTAGAGGATTTCTGTGTCCTGACTGTCCAAAAATTCTGCACCGGTCAGCGTGAATGACCACTTGAAATCCTTTGTCACAGAATTGGCCTATGCTGAACAAGTTATGGCGGAGGCCTTCGACATACGAGACATCTTTTATCATCAGATTTTCCAAAATAATATTCCACATCCAAGAATGGGAGCTGAGTCATTGTTTCCGAATTGACTTTGTCGTTGGTCAGTCTTTATAGTTGCTCAGCAGCTCTTGATTTCAGGTCATGTGTGTGGAGCAAAACAGAGTCGAGGTACCCCAATGATGGATCTGCAAAAACAATTTACAGAGCTTCTAGGTACTGTTGGAACTATTTTATTGTATTCAATTAATATAGTTATCGTGTCTTGCTATGCAAAGTAGTAGTCTTGGACTAAATTGTAATTAGTCATTTTGTAGGACTACTTGTACAAGGGAATTCAGATCAGAAAAATTAGAATCGAAATTTTAGAGAGAAAAGTTCGCCTCCCTTGTGTGCTCTCAAAGCAAATTCTCTCTCAGCCTTCAAAGTAAGCAAATCTCAAGCCCTAACTTCGATTTTCTTAGATTTGCTATTCGATTCTTCTGAATTCGATCTAGGTTAGATAATTGAGGACAACAATTGGTATAGCCAAGCGTGTTAAGATTTGGATTAAATTTTGGACTGACTTATAAATTTTCGACACTGATTTTTCTTATTTTTTCGACACTGTTCTTCGATGACTCAATCTGTTCTTCAAAGTTTGACTTAATCTGCTGTTTGAGGCTTCATCGATTCGTTTATACGGTCTGAGCTGCATTTCATGATCGAAACACAATTTTGATGTGAATTTTGAAGATTGTGTCTGTTATTCTCGAACTGTTCTTGAAGATTACACTCTGATTCTTCAAATTTTGGATCTGTTTTGTTGTTTTGTTGTTCAATCGAGTATTTCTAATGTTGTGCGAGCTTACTTCTGATCGATTGAACTAATTTCTGTGCGGATTTTCGAAGATTGAGTGAAAATCCACTGTTCTTTCGTTATTTTTCTAAAATCAGAATGATTTGCTTTGATTTCGTTAAATTGATCTTCGTTCTGTTCAGTGCTTAATTTCTATCAATTACTCGAGCTGAATTCGAACAAATGTGTGTTTGGATTGAGATTTAGTTCGATTTTCGGGTGTGTCTGTTTCGCGACTATACTCTGTTCTGTATCTGCTCGTCATTTGTTCATCGCAGCAGCTGCTCGTCATTGTTCTTCGATCGAGAAACTCATTGACGCAATTTCCTTTTCGATCGAAATACTTCTTCTATAACTACCCTCAGTTTCTAACAAATATTTTGGCGGATTTTCACAACGTATGTCGCGGACGACCGTATAAAAACTTTTTGTAAAAATAAAATATACTAAATAAAATCATATACGTAATCGTATATTTACACAGTCGTAGCCCTACAATATCAAAATTTTAAAAATCATAACATCACTCCACAGGTCGCATCCATGTACCGCCCTGCCTCAAAAGTCCGTGGAGTCACCGCCATCAGCCCTCCTAGTCGCGACCGCGTATCAACGCCGGACTCGTATGTACCTACAACAACGTAAACTGAGCTCCTTGCCCAGTAGATGAAACATGCATGTAGCAACGTGCACCAACCCCATTCCCAAACACCTCACAAATGCACGCTCAACTCGACTCGACTCTACTTATCCCAAAACACAGTACCTCTCAATATCTCACATGACTCGACACTTAGTACATTTCAAATACCCCGCTTAGGTCTCGTTAGAATGGGTCCCACTCAGGTCATTACAATGGGAATATCCACTCAGGTCTCGTTAGAGCGGATAAGCTACTCAGGTCTCGTTAGGAGTTACCCTATACTCGAAATGTCCTATAATGTCTCAACACATCCCGTCACTGACTCCTCGTACGCTCGAGCGGCCAACTCAGGTCACGTTAGAGTTAGCTCTCACCCAACGCTCGGGCGGCCATCTCAGGTCCCGTTAGAGTGGCACTCACCCAATGTTCCCCTCTACCCAACATAAAACCTACACCTCCCGTCGACATCCCAATGGTACCGCTCCGTACGGTACTCGACTTCCTCGCACTGACATGGTATGCAAGTGCAATGTTCATAACAATATATATAATGCAAAAGTATTAACACATGTAAACCACGTAAACAATAAACAACATAATCATGTAAGCACAAAGTATCACTTAATAATTCACATAATGTTTAAGTGCCGTAGGTGAGTTTTTTTTCACCTACCTTTCCTCCGTAGCTTTTGAGCTATATTCTACAGCTGAGGTTGCTTACATGTGTTGGAAAATTTAAAACATGTTCTTCATTCACAGAAAATACAGCAATTCTATTTTTGCGACAGAAACTTCTAAATTACAATGAAAATGCTAGGAACATCGGATTGAGATGATTCCAGCGGCCATAGGAAGCTTGAGAGGATTAGATTTCAATAGAAATAAACCTCAATATCAGCGGAGCAATTTAAAGAGGGTGAAGCAGACAAATGCGGGTTACAGCTGAATAAAAAATTTCTGTTCAGCGGCATGAGCTTTAAAAATTTGTAACAAATCACACGGACATCTGATCGATCTTATTCAAGTGGCTATAGAAACCTGATGATTCTTAGCTTTCGAAAGAAAAAGGTTTCGAAGGAATCAAAGCACTATAACTAGGTCAAATGTTTTGACAAACAAAAAAGCTGCGCACAGATCCATTTTTAGAAGTCCTGAACTTGCAATAGAAAGTCAACACCTCATAAGCGATTCTAGAGATATCGGATCGACCGATTCTAAGTGGCTGTGGAAAGCTTAAGAACTTTAGCTTTCAAAGTGAAACAGGATTCGAATGAATCGGAGCACAATAACTTGGTCAACTTCGTTTAATACTAAATCTGTGCACGGATCTAAACAGAAAGAATTTTTGTTTCCTGCTGTCACTTTAGAAATTCATAAAAATCGAAAATGATCCAATCGGGTCGACTCAAATGATCTGGAAACCCGAAAAGAAGTTGGATTTCAAAAGAACTTGGTTTCCACAAAATCCGAATACGATAGCTAGGTGAGATTTGCCAAAAATGACAACTGTGCGAACGGGACTATCAAGAAACGATCATAAAAAACGAAATAGAAACAGCTTAGGTTGTTAATTACCTCAAAGCACTAACTGAGACAAGAACATGCACAAATCAAGCTTAGGAGGTTCTAGTTGCTTGCATCTTTCTGTTCCTTTGCTCACTCGTTGACTTGCATTGTTCATTCGTAAATGATGGTTAAAGGAAAAACTAAGATATATATCAATATGTTAGGTCATGTGAGGAAGACAAGTGGAGTAAATGGCGGTTTCTTTTTGCCTTTTGACCAAGTAGCATTCGTCTTTTAGATCTTTGGCTTTTCTTCCTTGCTTTGCTTTCCTTTTCGTGTTTTGTTTTCCCACTTGTGGTTGTTAATATTGTTTTTACAAGACTAGCAAGAAGAGGTGAAGCCCACACGTGTAATTCCCTTACTACAAAGCAACCTTCCATCCTTATCCTAAGTTGTTTGGGCCAAGGAAATTATATATTTGGGTCTTATCATTCTTCTTCATTTGGGCTTTTGACCCATGATCTCTATTTACTTCCATTAATCTAATTTTTAATTTTTTTATTCTATATTTATGTTTCTCATCCAAATTTTAGATTAATATTTCGATTCTAAATAAATATTTACACTGCTAAATTACATCAAACCCCGCATTAAATTTTACGGGTATAACATCTTTCCACGCAAAACCCGTACGAGAAATCTTTTCCACACGAATCTACCGAGCTTAATCTGTTCAACGAGAAATCTGTTCATCATTCAACAGCGAAAAACAACTCTGTTTAACCTCGAAAAATCTGTTCAAACACTTGAGAGATCGTGTCAACGCGTTAAACTTGAGTCAACGCTCGAAAAACCACATCGAGAAATCTTTAATCGACAAATCGCTGATTTTTTTCGATGAGAAAACCTGAACTTCATCTTCTTCGTGCGTCGACAGTTAAATACATATACATACACAGGGCAAATTGTGTTCTAAGTCCCAGAAATAATATTTCAGTCCCTTGTAGTTACGTTTGGTCCCGATAGTTTCGATTAGTCCTGAAAAGTTCTGATCTAGTCCTAATTTTCAATTTAACCCCAGAACTTTCAATTTTATGCAATTCTCACTAACTTACGTGATTTTACGCAAATCTTTATTAGTTGCTTTTGCAGGTTGTCGTCGAAAAAATTGTTTTTCGCTGCATCAAAACTGTTTTGCGATCGAAAAATTTGATTAAAGAATTAGATATTAAAATCTCAAAACGACGATGTTTTATCAAATCGCAAACTTTACGATTGTAAATCTAACTGTTTGAAATTCAAAACTATTTTCTAGAATAGTACTTTTCGAAAAATTTAACAATCGAAAACAGTGCTCCACATCTTCAGTCGAAAAAAATTTTAATCGAGAATATTTTTGTCTCGATCGAAAACAGTAACTCTTGGCACGTTATAGAAAAAGCTTTTGGTATTACTCTAAGAATTTTAATCAAACCTTATTAACCAAAAACTTTTCGAAACTGAAATTTTAAGAGTCAAATATTTTAATCGATATTAAAAATTCAAATCCATAAAACACGTCAACGATCAAAATCTCCAACAAAATTTAGACTACATTAAAACATCATGGATCCATATATAAAGATATTACAAGATCACGTAACAATCAATTTATTTCGGCAGTGAATCATTATGAAAAAATAAAAATGAACTTGAAAATGTTAGAGCCACTCGAGGCTAAGATAGAAACCTTAGAAATGAGGTTAAGGAACTTAGCAAAAATTTCTGATGTAGTCCAAGTAGAGGAAAATCAGGAGGCATGTAGAGCTCAAATTCCATAGAAGAATGCAAAGTCAAATAGAGTTAGAATTAAGACTGGCTAGTGCTCTCGATATTATCTCTAGTCTTGAATCTAGCTAGAAACTTATGAATCTAACCTTTGGAGCTCTAGTGCGAAAATAGATGAACTAATTAAGAGCTCAAATCTTAGCGAGGCTAAGCATATTTCGTTAGAGAAGCATAGCTCGGTAGGTAGGAATTAGAGGACAGGCTAGACAACAACCATAAATTTCTACTTAGGAATCTAGACGAGAAAAGTCTTCTTAAATGTGGGACTAGCAGGCTGTGAACAAAAAGGTCACTAGTCCCGAAGCTCAAATAGAAATTCTAATTCTAAGATAAGTGATTAAATAAGAGTGTAGACACCTGTCAAGCCGAGAAGAGCACTGCTCAAAAACAATTATACTTCTTAAGAGAAGAACGTGGGAAGCTCTATTCTAAGATTAATCATTAGAAAAGCTTCTTGCGACATCTAAGACGAGAGGAAGCAAAATCTCATCATTCTGAAAATTCTTCTTCCGTCGATATAACTTCTATTCTTAAGAAAATACAGGATTTATAATTCTATATTAGAATCGAAAAGAAAGAATTTTGAAGCGGAAAAAGAATGCGCTTTTATTGGAAATATCTAATCTCAAAACTCCTCACAAGAAAAGTTAATCTCTAAGCAGGTTAAAAAAGAAAAAAGAGCCTTTGTGAGCACCAATAGATCTCCAATTTCTAAAGCCGTTACTTCTACATGTCGTTAAAGCCCATCAATTTAGAAGTACAAACTTTGAAAGCGGCTCTTCCTCCACCAAGAAATTTTTTAACGAAAATAATCAAGGTTCTAGCTCATTAACTTCATCGTGTGTTTCAAATGATTCTACTAACTTTTCACTTAAAAAGCCTAGACTTGAAAATAATTTTCGAAATTCTTATTCTCATGTGAAAAATGTGCATTCTCCACGTAGGAATTACGACAATTCGACTTTACATGATGGCACTCTATTTGCTCGTATGTTTACATAAAAGTATTCAGTAAATATCGTTCGAAAAGCATTTATTACGACTAGGTACACATTCTAGGAGCACATATTCACATGTTAGAATTAATATCCGTGTAAAATCCAAGCAAAAATGGATTCCTAAGTCGGATATCAAGTCACAAAGTCTAGTCAAATATGGACTCCTAAGACCATATCTTCGACCAACATAGGCACACAATCTAATTTTACACAATTTACGACTAACTCGTTTTCTTCTAATAAGGGAGGACCCATACGACAATAAGTACCAAAAGTCCCGATAGTTTTGCAGATTTCCCTCATGTAATGAATTCGACGTAGTGGCTCCACGTACATGATAAAGGGATGAGGCGTGAGCTACTACAACTAAGCCTCAATGAGGTATATTTCAAATTATATATGCATATGAGTTTCGTCAAAA